>OV170234.1:21681309-21896077 GCA_921882275.1 Brenthis ino
TTATTTATTACACGTACATTTAGTAGGAGAATCAATTGAGGAAAACTGTGGGAATTATCAAATGTGATTTACGTAATATTTACATTTATGTATTTTTGTACTTTGTAGACCGCGTTTCAGTGTGGCATGTTACTGACACGGAGTGGCAGTCCTCTCCGTTCACGGTCGTAAGTTCATATCCACGGCAAGTGACAATGAAGTATCTACTAGTACTTGTGTTCACATGGACATCAGCAGCACGTCTCATCCACCATCACGACATCTATCTAGAGGAGTGGAAAGCTTTTAAGGTAAAAATATCGAACATACTCGTACATAACTTTTAATACGAGTATATTATATGAACTAGCCTATAGGTGAATGCGTAGAATGAGGAGCTCAAGGTGTATGAATCACATCCATGTTCTCGACTGATTCAGTTGAAGCTTAAATTTTATTTCATATTTCCATTTTATAATATAAAAAGACAAATATAAATTCTAAAATCTGTAAAACTTAGTTTATCATATTCCATATAATTTGTCATCTCTACCCCTTCATACTTCATTAAAATTGGCTATTGAATTGTTTTTAAAAGTGAGGTTTGCCAAAATGATTTATATCTAGACTAGTGTAGCTAGCTTTAAACAAATTATGTTTATTTAAATAGCTTGAACACAACAAGAGCTATATCAACGAAGAGAAAGAGCGTGTCGCTATGAAAGTCTTTGCGAAGAACAAGTACAATGTCGCCAAGCATAACCAGCTCTACGAACGCGGCGAAGTGTCCTTTCGTTTGGGCATCAACAAGTTTTCGGATATGACTCTTAAGCAGTTTGCGCGCATCAACGGGTACCGACAGACAAAAAGGTACCATACACTTGGTTCATTATGTATAATATTTTAGTCTATGCAATTCGTTGTAATTGTGTTGCCATCTCTGAATGTATTTAACAATAATAAAAAATAATCTTAAATATGTACAGATCCATGGAAGATAATTTTCTAGAGGCAACTTACATCAAGGCCGCTAACGTGATGCCGCCCAGAAGTGTGGACTGGCGCGAGCTGGGTGCAGTCACCGAAGTCAAGAACCAGGAACTATGTGCAGCTTGCTGGTCTTTCAGTGCCGTGAGTAGTGGGTATAGCAAAATTCGTTTAACACACACAATTATATGTTAAAAAAGATATTTGACCCGTCTTTGTCTGTCTGGCAGTCAGCCTTGTTATCTGACTTTCTTTTAAAGGATTGATCTTCAAGATATTCTATAGTCTCCACTCATAAAACATATAGTGGGTCTAATATAAACACATTTCATAGTTGAGGAAGCTATAAAATATATATAATTGTGAATACTATATCATATTCGAGAGCTATTTTTGTTTTCTAAGAATAAAATAGTTTTTATGCTACCTCTTAATCTGAATTAAATCAAATCTAAATAAATAAATGTATTTTTTAAATCCACTTATACTTTTAAATTTTTTATTAAATGTCAACTTATGTAAGTCCGAGAGATAATTCTACCACCGGCTCGTTAAATTAAATAATAGTTGTACAGTACTGTGTCAATACTAGGTTCAGCCTTTTTTCGACCCCCTCAATATGGAAATCAAATGAAAGGGCTTGACTAGTAGAACCATGAAAAAATCCAAATCCAAGATGACGTTCGAAACAAAACGGCGGATCATAGAATTTAGACAGTTAATACATTAAAAAAGTGATATCAGGGTATCCAATCAAAACAAAAGAATTTTTCAGCTTAGAATCATGATTCAATGGTTACCACCCAAGTTAAGATGCAACCTACAAACTCGAAAATAAAATAAGTAAAAAAATAATAAATTAACGGTTTTATTTAAAAAAAAAACTATAATGATGCAGATAGGGTACTAAAACCAATTAGGTAGGTATCAGGTGACTGGAACTCATCACACCACTCTCCTCATCAATCTAGGGCATTGATCAAACTAAAATAAAATCGTGGGGCGCAGCGGAACTGGAGTAAATATGTAAATTCGACGGATTTTCGGCACTCGCGACAGATGGCACTGGTACTAATTACTTTAACATCTCTGAAGAGTAATCACTCACAATCTTTATTTTTCCTTCATAGAACTAAGTATATTTTTATATAAATACTCCAGTATAAGAATAACATGCACCACTTACCGATAGAATATCGTCCATCGTTTCACTTTATTATATTCATGTCAACTAAGAGTGGTAATCTTCAAAATGCTAGACGGGTGCCCTCGAAGGCCAGCACTTCCGGAAGCACGGACATCTGGAGTCTCTCTCTGAACAGAACCTAATCGACTGCTCCTACAACTCGTTCAACAACAACGGGTGCGACGGCGGCAACGTCGAGAATGCATTTGCGTATGTCAACTTCATTGGTGGTATCGACACAGAGCAAAATTATCCATATGAAGCTAATCAAAATAAATGCAGGTGAGTACATTATTTTCCTATTCCTTAGAAATTCTAAACTTGTATTCAGCCCTTTTTTTTAACGTCCCACTGCTGGGCACGGGCCTCCCGTCAATACGAGGGGGATCAGGCCATAGTCCACCACGCTGGCCAAGTGCGGGTTGGCGGACTTCACATGTCTTTCGAAAACTTGCTAGGTTCTCTCAGACATGCAGGTTTCACCGTCCTTCACCGTAAGACAAGTGGTAATCATGTTAGAAATGATTCGCACATGAAAATATCAGAGGTGCGAGACCCGGGTTTTGAACCCGCTTCACTCGGTTTTCCAAGCAAGCGCGTTACCACTGGGCTACTACTGCCTGTATTTATTCTAAACTTATATAACGTTAATATATGGTAATTAACTTTTCAGTTTAAGCCTACATTTTAAAGTGAAAAGTGAATTGAATTCACCATTAACAGCAACAAAACCTCTGACACCAAACCTACAGCCATCTATCAAAGATTTTTCTTAGAAGAAATAGGAATTAGACACAAAATTTTATATGGACCTTATGTCAATGTCATGACTATTACTGTTAAGTTCAAGTATTTAAACCACAAATAGAAGGGTATTGGAATCAATTCCTCTTCTAATCGTGATAAAATGTCGATGATAGAATGTGATAGAATGTAGTGTAGCTGCAGCATAGCGAAGGTCCTGTAACAATTTCTCTCACCTAGCTGAATCAGCGATGTCAATTTTATTACATTTTCTCAGATACAATTCTACGGACTCAGAAGTAGGCGACGTCGGAATATCGTATATACCTAAGGGAAACGAGGCAGAGCTGATGATGGCAGTGGCAACAATCGGGCCCATCGCTGTCGCTATCGATGCCAACCACGAGTCCTTCAAGGGTTACACTTCGGACGTGTATTATGAAAAGAACTGTTCGTCTAAGAGACTAAACCATGCTGTAAGTTAACACAGTGAGTGAGAGAGAGACAGTATTGTGAGCCTCTAGGTATCTACAACTAGTGCTAAAGCAAACCGTGTGTATTCATTATTTTTATCTATTTAAAACATACCTAGGGACGCATCTAAGCGAAGCAAGTATAAGTCGCTAGTAGTATAAAATATAATACTCAATAACCAAATATTGTAATGTTGATAATGAGTTAGTATTAAATGGGGAAATGTTAAAACTGGTAGAGTCCACTAAATTCCTAGTATTACCATAGATTCGAAATTGCAAGCGTTTGAGATAAACTGTTAAAAAACTCACAAATATATAATGGACATTTCTTGTGAGCGGGAGAATAAGAACCCTTTAATAAATTTGCACTCTTTATTACTTATTAGCAAATAATCTTTTTCATTTGTGTGAAATAAAGTAAAATACAATCAAGACATTTCTTCAGTTAATACTTTCTCAGATTTATGCGAATATTTGACATTTTAAATAAAACTATCTTTTCAGATTATTTCGCGGATTTTTTTGATTTTTGATTTCCGACGTTTTGAATGCTTTACAGCAATCATGGTCACAGGAGAGACACATTTCTTCAGTCAGTAGTTCCGCGACCGGACAGAACGCGAAATGATAATATTCTCTTTATGTATTTCAACGTTCACTCTATTGTCCCAAATTGTTTAGTTATAAGCATAAATTTAAAATGACGCAGATTCATACTTAGATTCTGCGGCTAAGAAAAATTCTTCAATTTCTTCCAAAGTTTTGAAAACTTCCGGTAAATATCTTAATAGAGCAGTAACAGCTTGGTGTTTAGCCTGCCATCTGTTTTGATTAAGTACTTCCTTTTAATTTTGTTTTTCTACACTTTTGAATTATTTTCCGCCGCGTGATGGATCCAACTTAAAGAAACAAAGTTTTTGTACAAGCCCATACAGACTAACTGCTTTTATACATGATGACGCTGAATGCACGCCCCCTAGATTTAAAGAGTGTGCTAGACATGGTACAAACTCTGCCAGCTCGTTCATTTGCATAACTCTAGATTAGAACTTCTTTCTATATGCATGTCATATTAGAACCGTTGTCATAAGACTACCCACGACATTTTTGCACATCCAAACCTTCTTCTTCTCTAGTCATTCCGTCAACTTCAAAAACATTAATAAAGTTTTCCTTTATTTGACATCCAGTTTCTGTTATTTTCAACCGACTTCTTCAAAAAGGAGGAGGTTCTCAGTCGAAGCGAATATTTTATTCAAATACTTTCTTCTTACTTTGCTACTATAAAGGTACTATGTTTACACTAATAAAGGAAAAACTTTTTAAAAAATATATAAAAGCCGATTTCACTCCCAATCGTATGGATTATTTTAGGGACTCCAAGAGATCGTTTCATGTGTCATTATTTACAGGTGTTGGTGGTAGGGTATGGGCGAGACGAGCGCCATGGCGACTACTGGCTGGTGAAGAACTCATACGGGCGGGACTGGGGCGAGGACGGCTACATGCGGCTGGCGCGCAACCGCGGCAACCACTGCGGCGTCGCCACCGACGCGACTTACCCTCTCGTCTGAGCTCTGACCGTCGTTGTTAAGCCCCAAATTAAAGCACATAAAATTACTGTATTACAACAGATATTGTAGTTTCATTTATGATTACTTATTAAGCCTTATTTCCTTCCTTATAATATGTACTTACAAAAACATTATTTGTATAAACTGAAATATTAATATGAACCAGCCGATACAAAGCAAAGCACACCGACTTCGAAAATATTTGAATAGGTATGTATAGTAAATGAAAACTACCAATCAGTTATTTTTTACTTTTTAGTGCTATTTTTGAAGTCTGTTTTTATTTTTTGTTGTGTAATAAACTGAAGTCAAAACGTATTTTATGCAGTACTTAAATACTTTGTTTTAAATGCGTGATGTCTATTTTGATGTCATGGTAAAATTTTAAGTGTGAAATAAGACAATTTTCATATTGTTTCATTGTGTTATTCCAGACTATAATCTTTCTCTGTGTCAAATTTCATCCAGATCCGTTCAGCCGTTCTGGCGTGAAAGAATAACAAACATCCATACTCACAAACTTTTACATTTATAATTTATACAGATACACAGATGTTAGTCTAGTAATATTATAAATGTGAAAGTTATTCTGTCTGTTAATTATTCTATTAGATTACTATGGCAACTCTTTTACTGTAAAAACCTAAAGCTATGGAACATGCTCCCCCGTGATGTTCGCCATTCAAACTCACTAGATATTTTTAAGCGTCGTCTAATTATAATTATATATAATTATCCATCTTTTTAGCTATTGAGTATATATTACATGTAGTATGTATTTATGTATCTACAAGTATGTATGTATTTATGTTTGTAAACTTAGTTTATCATTGTTGTATTTAGTATTAATTATACCGTCACGTCTACGGTTCCGTTAATCCTTTCACCAAAGGTTGTCTGGAAGAGACTGCTCATAGCAATAAAACTAAGTTTCTATAGGTATTTTTCTTTACTATATTTTCTTGGCATATATAAATTTTATCAGGGAGTCCCGTTACAGAGTTCTTTTTACATTTTTTATAATAGTATCCCAGTCGAATTTGGGTTTGACATTCCCTCTTTTCGGGTATACATAAATCAAAAAATATCGATCCTGAGAAAAATTGATAAGAACCAAAATTGTACAAAATTTAGTTTCAAACAAACTTTTTTAATAACTAATTTTCGTGTAAAATTTAAAATAAACGAGTTTTTCAATAAACAAAAATCAACCCTTAAATTCAAAATGGCGGATGAGGCAACGGGGCTGGCAGCCCGGGAAGCAAATTGAGACTGCCAGTGGATGGTAATATTTTTTGCAATGTCCATCCCTTTTTTGTGCTAATTCGACTGGGCTATAAGTATAGTAATGCTTAGTAAATTCTTCTCAATCGATGTCACAAAGGTTTCGTTCATTCGAAACATAGCTGAAAACGAGATTACGTGTACTAGAAGCTTCTGCGTTATAAGCTTGTAAAAACATAAGTATTTTGAAGTTACTACACTTCGAGAATCAAGTAAATTAATTACCTAAGTACTAAAATTACCACGATATAACTTGTATCAATCGACAGATTTACGAAAATAATAGGTTTTAACTTTTACCTAATTTATCTGGCACAACAACCTTTTATATTATAACTACCTTTTATATTATAAATTTTTAATAGTAATAGTCATAGACGAATTGTGATTAATTCGTTCATGGTAATAGTATTCTTAGTAATTAAGTATTCTTAGTAATTTTGGTGTCGTGACGTCACAACACTGCTAAGAAAGTAAGAATGTTTCAAATCTATACTATAATAAAACATTAGAGGTCGAATGTCTGTACATAGAAAAAAAAACTAATAACCGAGACAGGGGGATGTAAGAAGAGAAATATTTTTTTTTTTAATTTTGTTCCTCTGTCTGTTTGTTTGCACGGGCTGATTTCCGAAACGATGGGATCGATTTAAATGAAATTTTGCATGGTGGTACCTTATATGCCCGGTCAACATTTTAGATACTTTTCATCCCGGAAAATTAAAGAGTTCCCGTGGGATTGTCACAAAAACTAATGATTGGATTTTAATGAAACTTTACAATAATATAGTTTATACATCAGAATAACAAGTAGGCTGCTTTATATCCCGGAAAAATGTACGGTTCTCGTGGGATAAATTTGTTTTTGTTTGTCTATAATAAGTTTATAATAAGCTTGCTTTTAAGATGTCATCAGAGATTAATTTTTTTAATTATTTATTTCGTAAAAATTTAAGGAATTTATTAGGTTCAAGTAAAAGGAAACGTAAACTTCTTATAGTTTTATTCATTACTATAGATGAAAATGTTTTCTAGATTCAGGACGCAGGCAAGGAAGAACTACTTAAGCACGTTATATTTAAAAAAGTATGATAAACATGCATTGCTATATAAAAACATAGACATTTCCTTACAAATATCTCTTCAAAAAGTGGTTTCAACATGTGACGTTAAGTCAAATCAAAGAATAAAATTAAAAAATCGAAAGCTCTAATTGTCTAAAGACAAATTCGAACTTACGCACACCCCATAAAGTACCTACCCTTTTAAACGAAACAACGTGAGTTTTTATTTTGTTATCCGAAAATCAATGACCAAAAGGATTTGGAAAAAGCGCATAATTTGGAATTGTGCACTTCTTTTTAAGGACACAGGACAAGGATTGTGTACATCTCTCATAATCTTGAGTTTTTATACATCAATGCAAACATGACATAAATTGTAGTTATCATGAGGTAGGTTCGCTTTTAGGTTGTTGCTGAGACGTTCGTCGTTGATACCCGTTCATGGCGTGTTCTACTTGACGTACAGGCATATCCGAGAACTTGTTGATGCCCAAGCGGAAGGATGTCTTGCCGTTATAGTAGCGCAAGTTATGGAAGAGCACGTTGAACTTGTTCTCCACATATATCTTTTTATGAAAAATATTTTCTGTTTCATTGTTGTATACTTTCTTGTAACGAAGCTGGTGAACAAATTGTATAGGTAATAATTGTATATAGAATTATTTTTTGAAGTAAAACTTATTTAGGCGTGACGGAGGGTTAAATCAATCATTGGAATAATGAGTGTCGTGGAAGTGAGTATATGATAAAGTAAACTTGCGACTCACTCTCCCTTAGCTCGGGTGCGTCCTTGTTAAGTTTAAGTTACTACTTATAACATCAGCTATCTGCAAGTGAAAGTCTCGTCAAAATCGGTCCAGCCGTTTCGCCGATTAGCCGGAAGAAACAGACAAATAGACAGACAAACAAAAATAAAAAATAAAAGTATTTTTCTTATAAGTACCCGCCGTCGATTTATAATTTCATATGTATTTCAATTTTATTCACCTGTATAGATTTTAATATGATCAATACAAAAGTTATCTGTTGCTACTTTACGTCGGTCGAAATTGATCCTATACTATGTAACTAAATTAATAAGTTTTATAATATCTCGCTATATCTAATTTTCAAATAAAATCATATTTTTGGATTCAAATGTCTAAGAAATCTATGGTAAGTATACTTATTATGTGATGATAATTATTGATACCTTGTACTCGTCCCACTCTGCCTGCATGAGGTCACGCAGAGTAAAAGTCCACTTGCGCCTGGTCGACACCACCGTCGCCAGCGCTAGCACCACTAGTATGTTGATTAACTGCATCTAGTAATAAAATAAATATTACTCATATGAATCGAGATTAAATATTATTTTGGAATTAAAATGTAAATGAGTTGCAATTAATGTAAGACCAGTTGAGCTCCAATTCTACGGCAGCAAATTTAAAACTTGTATGTCATGCTACTATGGCCTGATCCCCCTCGTATTGAAGGGAGACCCATGCCCAGCAGTGGGACGTTAAAACGGGCTGAATACAAATTTCATTTCAAATTTCAATCAAGTATAGTAATTTCCCAATAAAAAGATTTTTTATTATGACCCTCTCTATCACCTATAGTCATATTTGGGTATAAATCTTACCTTATTTGTAAAAACAACCAAAATGTAAATATTATGTGTAGGAGTTCGAGTCCCGGGTCGGGCCTAAATAGTTATTGGGATATTCTGTCAGCGGCCCGGAGTGGGGAAATCGGCAGTGCTTATATCCTTATGCGTCGTAAAACGCATTAGGTATGCAGTCCGAGATATTATTTTTCAGCAGTCGCGTCGAATTGCCTCCCCGATATTAGACGATAGTTTAAAAGTATAGAGAGTACACTTGTATGTGCGCACACATTAATGCACAGTAACATCTCCCGCGCATCCGACCGAAGTCGGTCAGGACGATATTACTATGTGGTATTAAAAACTCTGAGCGCAAATTATACTCGCATTTGACCAATATTTTATGTATCTTTTTCCTGTGAATCTTATCACGACAGTTTATTTAAAAGAACCTGGAGCGTACACTGCCTATACTCTACCTTTTACCAGAGGGTGTTGGGTTCAATTTTTATATAAAATCAAAATAATAACTCGGTATGTTCTACCTTCGTTCGTCGATTGCAAATATACCTTGTTGTTATATTAGTGTATTACAAATGATTAAATTTATGTATTTTACCCTATTGTAAATGAACTTAAATTAAAATAATTAAATAATGATGATTTTAAACAACAAGCTATATTTATATATTTATATTATTTACCTTATAATATCCTATGACTTTTAAGGCACTATTTACTAAACTGATAATATACTTTATTATTAGTATGACAATAGGTATACTTTATTGTTACTGTGCAATCGCCTTTTTATAAATAGCGACACAGTTATTGGGTGTTTACTGTTTGTAGTTTAACAGCTCTAGGGATGTAACATTGCAAAATCGAATCAATTAAACGTAACAATTCGATACTATTTTTAAAGTAAAGAAATAGAGGATTTGATATAAATATTAAATAAACATCTAATAACATTTAACTATTGATATAAAAAAATACTTTCTTATAAAAAAAATTGAAATCAATAGTTAATTAAGCTTTTTTTGAAGTGATAACTTCTTATGGGAGGATAAACCGCTCCGTTACGTAACGCGTTACGGCGTCAGTCTATCAGGCTTCCCTTTCCCTCACGCATACGGCAGCAGAAGGCAGGCTCCTCCTCTCTCACTCTAACATCTAAATTTTTGCAAGATTTTTAGAAGACATACAATATAAAAATTTTGTTGCTTATTATAGCTACCATAAGCCAATTATTACTTTTATAGGATTAAATAATGATACTAATAATATAGGTACATACACAAAATTCTAATGTAGGTCAAGAATTGTAACTAAGAATAAAATATATGTTATAATCAATAAAAGATTTTATTAATAAACAACCTTTCCTTAAATTATCATATTAATATTCATAAAATTTAAGTAATAACCTAAACTTTTCTCAAATTAAACAATTTCAATATTAAATAGTTCAACTGAGATTTTAAGTTATAGCTTCTTTCGGGCGTCAATATTAATATTATATATAATAACTAGCGGACCCGACAGACGTTGTCCTTTCTACACGTCTTTAATTTGAAAATTTCAAACTTTTTTTAATAAGCTAAAACATTCTGGACCATTTTGATGAAAATTATTATTCAAATTGTGAATCTAAACCATTCCCAGATCCCCTTGAACACACACAAAAAATTTCATCAAAATCGGTCCAGTCGTTTGAGAGAAGTTCAGTGACATACACACTCACAGAAGAATTATATATATAAAGATAATGACTATTAGTATATAAAAAAGTGTGTGTATGTGAGTCTATAATACGAGTATGTTGTTACTCCTTCGCGCTTAAACAGCTGTACGGATTTGGATGAACAATACAATGTACACAAATAGAGTATGTTTATCTTTTTTACCTGACTGCGGCAAAGCCTAAAGGAGGGTTATGTGTATGACCTGTATGTATGTATTATACATGCATTATATGTATGTATATCCGGCCCTATGTTCTCTTGTAATTACTAAACGGTTCAACCGATTTTGATTATTCTCATTAGCATTCGGCCACCCAGCCGGCCGCGAAGCCAAGAGACACACAGAAATGTGGCTCAATTCATGAGGCGGTGTACCATGCGGATTGCTCCTAGTACTTCTCGGATAGTAGAATGGCCCGTGGGAGCAACCCTTTGGTTATGTGTTCTTCTTTAGTTTGATGCGGAATAGGTGCCATTTGATTAGAAATTTAACATAATTTGGCCTAATAGTTTTCATTTAATGAACATTTTTGTTTACGTGAAAGATGTAATTTTATTTTAGTTCCTGTACTGCTTTGGCTATTTTAGTTTTCATTTAGGTATTAGGCTACCTGTCATTGAAGCGGAGCGAGCGTGCGAAGTAGAGAAACTGAGAAATATTATAACCAATCGTTACATTATTACCTATATTACCTACTGTAGTTTACTGAAAAACCTATTACAGACACTAAAAGGTAAAAAATAAAAAACTACGTTTAAAAAACCTACGTTTAAAATAAAATAACTTAATAAGGATTTCATTTAATACACCTCTTATGCAAACCTCTTCATCTGAGAAATCTATACTAAAGGCACCGACTCCCGTTGCTGGAGACAGCACCCCCCCCTCCCCACGGCCCCTTATTATATATTTTTATGAATCATTGTGTATAAAATAAAAGTGTTAAGATATTATTCTTAAAATTTCTTTTATTTTGGACATTGAAATAAAAGGAAGTTAAAGAATGATTTTATTCATCATTAAGGTCTTTACATCAACAATTTAATTTCGGAACAAAAGTTTTATTATTAAAATTCGATCCAAAAATGTAATTATTATCGTTTAGTTTGCAAAAGCTGCATAGCGAGAGCTTCCGCCTCGTGCACGGACAGCGTCGCCGCCACGTCTTCTATCCTCTTCACTTTGCGAGGCGTGATACTCTCCTGAGGGATGCCTTTACTCTCTATCAGCTTCCTTTTAGTTGGTCTGAAAGAGTACAAATAATATAAATTAATGACTGACTACATGTCTATTTGTACACTTCTAAGTTTAGAACCAATAGTCTGACTGATAAGATTGTTTTTGTATGAAAAAGTACAATATCTTTTAAGGCATTGTGTGTTGTATTTGCAAGATTTTGTTGTAAGTTTAAATGCTGCTATAATAAGATAATGAGCAGTAGCTGTTGCAGATGGCAATACTACTATTTAATGTTTAGTATAGATTTTTCAGAGATGAGATATTTTCCCGCAGTAAAAAGTATTGTATATGTAGACGCAGATAACCAGCTATCATCATGGCAAATTTCATCAAAAATCCACTGGAGGGAGTTTTTCCGTGACGCGGTCACAGACAGACAAAAATTCTAAAAACTCTATATCGATAATAATGACTATTTCAATAAGATTTTCAAAAAACATATTTAATGTACAGATTAAAATCAGTTAGAATTTTATTATATGTATAGATAGATATATTAGCAGAAACAAGTTTATGTAGGAAGAGAAATCGATAGGTGATAGGATAGTTGATAATAAAGTGCATATAAATTACAAAATAAAGAATTATAAATATTACCTGTGATATTTTTCATCATTATCTGACTCTTCACTGTAATCAGAGTGGTAAGTATCAGAATTATCAATCCCAGATGGTGCTCCTTCATCACCTGAATGTTTTCCATCATACACCTTGTCAGGGTCTGGAAGCCATGATAGGTCAGGACCATCAGATTCTGATTGTGAACCGAAATCATCCTTTTCTTCTTCTTCCTTTTTCTTATTTTTAATTTTACGCTTTTGTTCTTTGTGTTTAGCTTTAACTTTTTCTCTAAATCTAATTTTATCAAATTTATCTTCCTCCCTCAGAACTTCCTTTGCTTTTTCAATGTCAATGCCACCAACATCTTCGTTAACAAACTGCTTGGCTAAGTCTGATTTCACATCTTTTTTTTCATCATCTATTACTTCCCCATCTTCTGTAAACTTGACTGTGGTATTCACTTTAATCTTCTTCTTAAGTATTTTCTTAGCTACAGCAGCTTTAGTTAATGGTTTAGCATTTTTCTTAGAAGGCAAATGTTCTTCAGTTGCAGGTGTAATATCAACATTGACATTTTTCTTTTTTACTTTAAAGAAACCATCTTCATCACTATCATCATCATTGTGGAAATCAAATTTAGGGATTTCTTTTTTAATTTTTACCTGTTTACATTCTTGTTGGATTACAGGCTCATGATCACTTTCAGATTCGTCTTGATCTGAACCTTCATCATATGCTGCCTTTGCTTTCAATTTTTCAATGGGATCAGCTGCTATATTCTTAACACGATTTTCTGTAGAATTTTTATTATATTTGTGCATAAATTTAATTCTAGGTGGTACTATTAAACCCAAAGATCGTGCATATGCATCAGTATCCAATAATTGAACATTAAAAATATCTTTATTTTTCATTAAAAATATTGATTTTATGTAGCTCACAAATGCTCTTTGTGCAGTTTGTTTAAGATCTGTATTATCTGAGAGAAGACCTTCTATTTTTCTTTGTGGTGACATTATTTTTGATGGATCTACAGATATCTTGTTTATTGGTATTTTACTTTTCTTAAGATCTTCTACAATGATTTCCTCACTAGGCAATAACATCAAAAGCCCTTCCCCTTTTCCAAGCACTCCTCGAGCAGTTCGACCAGCCCTATGAATATAAGTATCTACACTATCTGGACAATCATACTGTATTACCCAGTTTACCTTTGGAAAATCAAGACCTCTGGAAGCTAAATCTGTAGCAAATAAAATAACATTTGATTTTCTACAGAATTCTTGATAAATTTTTTCCCTTTTTTCTTGATGAAGTGTTCCATATAAAGCCAGCAGACTTACACCAGGTCTTAGCTTGCAGAATAACTCATAAGTATATTTAACTTGTTTACAAGTAGCCATAAACACTATAACTTTTTGCTTCAAATGACTCCTAATAAAAGACCATAGTATACCTATTTTCTCATCAATTTCACAAATTATGTAGCTCTGTTGCAGACATTCCGGGGTGACAGTTTCAGCTTGTTCATGGGGTGCTACATATGTCGGAAAAGATAAACTTAATCTAGCCAAATCTTTGACAGATTTGGTCTGTGTTGCTGAAAATAACAATGTTTGCCTCTTTGGAGGTAAGTTTTCAATTATAGCATTCATAGTTGTCTCAAATCCCAAATCCAGACACCGGTCAGCCTCATCTAATACAAGAATTTGAAGATGACTACAATCAAATAAGGGATTTTCATCCATATGTTGCAAAAGGCGCCCTGGAGTGCATATTAATATGTTTATCTGATCCATTCTTTTTCTTTCAAATTTAAGATTCTGGCCACCAATAATTAATCCAGCAGAAAAATCATGTAAATGACCTACTTTTCGTAAAGTTTCATATATTTGATAAGCTAATTCCCGTGTAGGGGATATAACTAGAGCACCAACTCCATCTAGTCTTGTCCATTTTTTACAGAATAGTGTTTCTAAAATTGGTATTAAGAAGGCCAATGTTTTCCCTGAACCAGTCTTAGCAGCTCCCAGGATGTCTTTTCCTTGTAAAGCATAGCCTATAGCCTGTCTTTGTATATCCGTTGGAGTAACATAATTATTCTCCTTAAGACCTTTTAGTGTTTTTTGGGACAAAGGCAGGTCCTTGAAAGTTTTAATTTCATCAGGAACTATCTAAAAAACAAGAAATGATATAGTGATGTTAAATATTAAGTATTGGCTTTGGTGAGTTAACTGACCCATTGCACATGTACATTTTAATCACTACACCTTTTCATATTGGACTTGTAAATATTGAATGGCTGCATCTTCTTCGGTGCTTTTTTTCTTTTTAGGTTTAAAAAGTCGATGTTTTGTGTTCTTCTGACTCTTTTGTGCTTTTTGGTTATCTTTTGTCATATTTTTTTATTTAAAATTTTTTGCTTCACTATTCACAACATCACCACATGCGATTAAAGTGACATTAACAATATTTTACATGACACTGACAGGCGACACTCAGTGACTCGACAGCTAATGAACTGACAGTGACACAGGACTTACAGATGACATGTTATAAAGTCCTAATCATAAAGAAAATGAATAAGAGATTTTGAAATTTTTTTTGGTAATTATTGATTCACCCTTGTAAACAACCTTTGTAAAATGTCAATTTTTCAATTATTCCAATTTTGTTTCTTAATTTGCTGCAAAGCGTGCCAGTTAAGCACATTTTACTTCGCCAAAGTCACGAAGAGTGGAGAAAATGAGAAGGGGATTGATTGGGAAAATAAGATTATTATTCTAAATTAAATTATATGTGTAAAAATATGAGTAGATTCTTTATAAATGTTGAACCTACAACAAAAACAGCACAATTAAATATATGATAGATAAAAACCTTAATTGAATATAACTGGTTAGTAATTTTAGTTATTTCAATTCAATTCTTTTATTCAGTGACTTCTAGGCACAACATGTAATATTACTCTATTATCTTAATCTATAATAATTTATTCTTAATATTTCGATATTTATGTCGAAATAATTCCAAAAACCAAGTGATATATAAAACGGTGTTTTTGTATATCAATTATCAATGTAAACATTAATAAATCTTTTTCTCGCCAGACAATGAAATTTTTAATTTTATAATGGGATTATCTAAAAATAAATAATCATTTTTATAAAATTTTATCATTTAAAAAATAGTTATAATACGAAAGTTTTCGTGAGTATTAAAATCGATTATTTTTATCTATTAACGAGTAATAGAAATATGTCTAATATTATCTGTGGTTTGATTTTAAATATCATTCATTCACCATTTCATAAATCACAAATCACAATATTTATTCAGTTTCCGGTCTTCCTTGTTTAATGTTTTAGTTGAAGTCAGGCTCAGCAAAATTAAAAATCAAATCAAACTGTGCGTTGAAGTGAAGCGAACGCTTGGCTTGCAGAATTATTTAATTATATTACGAACTTAAGCACTTTAAATTATTAAGTGCTTTGTTACACATTTAATTTTTTCGTGTCAAAACTAGTGCTCTAGCTATAAAAATAATTAAGGTAAGCATAATAAACAGGAACATGATAGTCAAATGAATTAAGATTAAGTTTAAACCACATCGGTAATCGGACCTACCGAGTACCGACCTAAAGTCTTTGTGTTGTTATATTGTATCTGAGTTTGCGTGATGCGTAGTTGCTCCTTATTTATTGTTAACATAACAAATGTAAGATTTCTTATAATCGAGATTCGAGAATAAAATTGATTTTTAAATATCCTGAAAGTTGTGAAAAAAGTGTAATTCGTTATTTTTATTTGTGTTGCTTTTTTTTTATGATTTATACAGTAATTATTTACATCTAGAAATAATTCAAATTGCCCTCTAATGTGCATTAAAAATTCTACCCACCATTCTATTTCACTTTAACGGAGTACCTACACAAAGGATTTCATAATATTAAACATTTGTGCGCCTTCTTTTGTTCATTTTTTAATTCAGTTCTAAGCAACGCAAAATCCTAATTATATCGTTTAAAGTCAATATGTATAGTATGGAATATGGATATTTTTTTTCTTAATAATATTTTAACACAATAAAACTCAATATTTCACACTTGGACTTGTGGGCACCGACAAAACTTACTCGTAGTGTTTATTTTTTTAAACTTTCATTATATTTATATTTTATGTACGCAATTTATTGTTTTAATATCTAAAATGAGTACTTCCCAATTTACTTTTGTCAGATCAGAACAAGATGAAGACCCTAGTCGTGCTGCTGGTGATGGTGGCGTCGGTCGTCAGCGCCGTCAGCTTCTTCGACCTCGTCCGTGAGGAGTGGAACGCTTTCAAGGTAATGTCGCGTATAGTATTCGCGTATAGTATTTTGATAGATTATTTGGTTTAATTATTTGCTTGGAAAGGTAATAAAAAAATTTACACATATAACCACTTTCGTACGTGATAACTTCTTGGCCACTTTCTCTTATGTACGTACTTAATACTTTTTATTGTATCGAAGTTATTTACTTGCATTAGCTAATAGTACAATATTAACTTCATTTAACGTAATTCTCCTTATTAAAGTATTATAAATATTAAGAAAAAATCCGAAAAGATAGTTTTGTTTAAAATGTCAAATATTGGCGCAAGTTTATTCAGAGTAATCAAAACTTAATGGACTAAGATCCCGCTGCAAGATTGCTACGTTCATAGCGTATTTAATCAAAATCAATTTTTTTTATATACTTACAATAATAAAGGGACAATATGTTTTGACCGGGGTGCCTATTCAAATGCGCCCGCTAGTATGTTTAATTAAATAAATAATAATTGACTTTTTGGAACAAAATCGATGCACTTGTTATTAAAATAAATTATAGTACATTTCACAGAAATATACATAGAGATCATGAAAAATGATCGCTTTAATTTTTTGATATATAAATAATGAAAATGATGATATATAAATATTGATAATTTCATACCCTGCAGCCGCTCCGCTGTTATGATACAAATACATACTGTAAATAAAAACTTAAAAAAATAAATAAAAACCGACTTCCAGGCACTAAAATGTAAAAAATGACTAAACGGGGGTTTTCATTTAGAATAGGTAGATACCTATAATCATATATTTTGGAAGTCGGTACCAGCCGATGCAAAGCAAATCTAATATATTTCGATACGTAAAACACATATTTATTATTTACCTATTAGATATACATATCTTAAAATATTGTCGGCTTTTTCGACTACGTATCTCTATTCTAAATGAAAACCCCCGTTTAGTTATTTTTTACATTTTAGTGTCTGTTTTAATAAAAAAAAATTAGTTTTTATTTATCTATTTTTAGTGTAGACGTAATAAGCAAGTAATTTGTTAAAAGAAAGTTTTAAATGAAATGTTCGATTAAGCAATTTATTTAAAAAAATAATTTATTTGTTTATTTAAAAAAAAACCGCTTGACCGATTTCGATAAAATTTATATGGGACCACCTGGGAAGTATACCCTTTGAAACAAAATAAAATATTTTCCAAATCAGTACAGGCGTCTTCGAGTAATCGGTGAACATACATAAAAAAAAGTTTCCGACGAATTGAAAACCTTCTCCTTTTTGGAAGTCGGTTAGTTAAATTGTATCTGTTTTATGTTGACTTTTTGTTCTCGGCGTTCGAAAATAAAATAAATAAATAACAAACATGGTCACGGGAGAAACCCCGTTGTAGAGACTGGTTGAAATTCAAAAAGAAATTATCATACGATTTCCGAGTACTGTAAACATGCCATTGAACTGTACAGCTGGAGCACAAGAAGGAGTACGAGAGCGAGGTGGAGGAGCGGTTCCGCATGAAGATCTTCGCGGAGAACAAGCACAAGGTGGCCAAGCACAACCAGCGCTACGAGCGCGGCCAGGTGTCCTTCCGCCTCGCCACCAACAAGTACGCGGACATGCTGCCGCACGAGTTCGTGCACACCATGAACGGCTTCAACCGCACCGTCAAGTGAGTAGCCTTGCTTACTCGTATTAATATCCCTGGACCACTTTATTAGAGCTGCCTTCTCGACGGAAAAGACCTACTTTAAAAAGATAATACATATTTAACACTCATTAGTCCTATAGGAGTATATAGGTATGAAATATTATCATAATTTTTGTATGTGTGCATTTCACTGGAACTACTGGAGGAAATAAATAAATATGTTGGGACATTAACACGCAGCGCCATCTAGTTCCATGGTAAACTACGAGGCTTGTGTTATGGATACCAGATAGTTGATACACTACACATATATAACTTTAAATACATACATATTATAAATATAAACACCCATGACTGGAGTACAAACGTTCGTGCTCATCACACAAATAAATGCCCCCAGCGGGACTCGAACACGCGACCGCTGGCACAGCAAGTAGGGTGGGTCACTACAAACTGAGCCAAACGTGTCGACACGAAATAAACCAGTAGAATACTAAGTAGATCTAAAAATGCTTTGTTACAAATAGTAGACGAAAAAGTTGTTAAGAAGTATAACATTTACATTACAAAATTACTTTGGTATTCGTATTAAAATAATGCGTAATTCGATATAGTACAAAGGCTTGTTTTTCGCCTATCCCTATTAACATTGTCGGATGTGAAAATCGGCAACTTTACAGGAGAGTGCGTCAAAGTTTGAATTATTGATATTTTTTTATATGTACAAGTTAGGTTAACAAAAATTACTTGTGGCTATTTTAAAAACTACTCGTAAAAATATTTTTTTGTTGCAGCTACTAAAAGAAGAGACTTTTTAAGAGTGATTAGTGAAATAAAAAGAAAGTGACAAATTTGCATATCCGACAATGTTAATAGGGATAGGCGTTTTGGTCTCGTTCAATGTACCAGGGCAACATACAACGGACCAAATGCAAGTCCAAGTACGGAAAAAAGAGTCCAATTTATATTGGTCTCATTCAATATGTAGTTGTTATCAAGTGAACATTCACAGCGCTCTGCCGACACTCGACAGGAACAGCAATACGCCGAAATATGATAGCACTCTGTGAATTGTGTCTGCATCGCGCTGAGGGCGAACACGCTTTCGTTATCGAGTGTCTCGCTACAAACTAACATACTAATGATAGTTTACATTCTAAAGAATTATACTTACAGTGAGTCGTTGTATGTTTATTTTGTTTATACTCAAGGAAAAAATAATTTGTAGGATAATATAATAACAATAATAAGCGAAATGTTCGCTTCGAGGCAAATGTTATAAAGATGCCCTCCGATTTAACATTACACTTGGTCATGTTAAATCGGAGGGCAATGACAGGTTAACGATTGGGAACGGGTTTTTTGCAGTTTTTTGTTCATTCCGTGCCAACGACCGAACCCAATTTTCTCTAAAATTAAATCTGTCAAATTCATACTCAACGTTGTTTTTCGCTCCTCTCGGGTTTTATCACGCGTGTGGAGTCCAATGATTATCTACCTGTAACTGCAACAATCAAATGCAAATGTTATCTTATTAGGTACAGTAATTTTAATAGCTTCTCATTAATAATTCAATAAGTTTTCCGTAAAAGAGTCATATAATGACTTGCACAAAACATGTGGTGATGTTATAATAATAACACATTGTTATTGCCCCGTTAAAGTTTTATAAATTTCCTCAACCTAAGAGATACAGTAAGTGAGCCAACAACGCGATATATTTCATCATTTCTTATTTACTGTCGATGATATATATTAAGGATATCTGTTGAATCTTAAAATATAATGCAATATCAATGACAAGTGTCTCATAATGATTTTATTAAACAGACCCATCAGCGATCAGGCTTGTGTTAAGCTTATAATTCTGGGTTCGAGTCCCTGATTGGACCATTTCGCTTCGTTACTTGTGATATTTCCTCTGTAGTGTCGAATGGTCTATCCATCAGAGATCGATTGAGAGGAACAGAGTGAACGAATATGTAAGACGAGGGTTCCGCGGTCGCTCCTCCGTCGGATGTTGCACCATGTGTGGTGGTGTCCATGGTCGTTATTGCTTTAACGGCATGTTGGTGTGCGCAGACACAACAAGGCGCTGTACGGCAAGGGCGCGGCGGAGCGCGGCGCCACGTTCCTGGCGCCCGCCAACGCGCAGCCGCCGGTGCAGGTGGACTGGCGCGCGCTCGGCGCCGTCACCGAAGTCAAGGACCAGGGCAAGTGCGGCTCCTGCTGGTCCTTCAGCACCGTGAGTACACTATTTCTTATAATTTAACTACGGAATTGTTTTAGCAGTTCACATGCTTCGCTTATCGCCTACCTACTATTTTCAATTTTAGCAATGTAGCCCCAGCAGTGAGCAGTCTCCGATGAAACTTTTAAATAGGTTTACGATAAGCTGAGCTATGAAACTTAGCTTTTTGGCGTCAATAAGGTTCCCCTAGTGATTGTGTCTAAAGTTAACAAACTTAACTGCTTTAACGTAACAAAAACAGTTCTAGGTACATTATCGTACCGCAAACATTGTAACAACTAACAGACCTCTTTATCGGTCGAATTAAGTCCTGCAACTTGCTGATAGAGAATTTGCTCACCGCCAATACAAGAGATATGATCTGATTTTCTGAAGTAGATTAACAATTTTTTTTTTCTTTATTAAAGCTGCAATTTTTTTATTAACGATTTTTATCGTTTGAGCTTGACTGTTTATCTCACTCACACCTTCATGCAAGTTCCAAGTGACGTAATGCAATACAAGATCACAATTACGTTGTTTTATACAATAAATGTATTATAATGTAAGTGCTTTGTGTTCAATGTACGTGTACGTTTATGTTTTTAACGCACAAAAAAGGCACCAAATCAACCGATTTATAATGATTCATAATTATGTAACAAGTATATCTTGAGAATCCTGTCTTAAGTTTGAATCAAATATTCCACTAATATATATGTAATTTTTCTACATTTATATTATTTAGGTACTACTTTTATTTATAATAAGGAAAATTGAAAATATACAAAATATATGAAACAAATGTACCTACACTTAGTTTTTACTGTACAAGTCCGCGTGGATATAATATTATTATGTATGGAATATTATTATTAGTTAACTTAAGTTTGTAATTCTGCGTAATGAACGTTTTCTATTTCTTATTTTATAAGTCCACTCCACAGTGCAATTGTAATATACATAGTCCTCTTAAGGTACACGTCGAAGTAAAGAAATCTTATTATAAAACAAATGTTTTGTGGAAAATGACTAACCGTCATGTTCACCTACTATGTATTAAAATAATCTATACATAAGAAGAGTAATTTATCGAAAACTTTACATAAAATATTTTTTAAAAACAATGACTAACTTATTATGTACAGAATATAGGTCCCAAAACAATAGTTATTAAAATGTTTGTCTGTGTGTCTGTTTGTGTGCGCGCGTTTCACGCAAAAAGTACTGGACCGATTTAAACCAAGTTTTATGTAGTGATAACTTATTATTATTACTTACGAAGCCCAAAGGAGAGTTATGTGTATGGCCTGTATGTATATAGGTACATACATATGTCCGATCATATGATCGCTAGTAATTACGTTTTTTTCTTATTTTGGCAATTTAAGTTTGCAAAAATGTAATGAAGCAATTAACACGCATAATATGTAGGTTTAACGTCAACTATAAACTTGATAAACCATCACAGCTCTAACTATTATCTATTAATTAACGCCAACTGCGTCGCACACAATATTTATGTAATAACTTCAAAATACCAACCTTAATTTTTGCGAACGCAAAGAGCATTTTGCGATTCTGTTTAGTTTCCTTATCACATCTGTCTACAAAGGTCCTTCGAGACTCGCCCAGAACATTGTTTCCAGACACTGTGGACGACCTACATTCGTCCAAAGAAAAAAATATGTTTGTAGGTTTACTTTCCGGTTACGATCACGTGAAGGGGCGTTTGATGCTGCGAATGGCTATCGATGATTCATAGGGGGAGGCGGGGACAGCGACCCGCGTGCAATACATGGGTTATATTATATTATCTTAATTTCTATTAATTAATTATCAATTAATCGTGAAATATTATCGCGAGTGCTATTTTTAATGGCACAATCATTGTGCGCGCTCGAGTGGGCGGCTCCGAGATAAATTTGTATTGAGTTCATTATGACTGATACATGAATGATTTAATATTTTTTCAATACGTAAAAGAATTTTCCAAATAAGAAATAGCTATAGTATTTCAATAATCAAGTTTTCTTTCTACAATATCAACACATATCTAAAAGCACATGGCACGTCTTCATATAATTTTAAGTCCTTATGTCGGAAACGGCTTCTAAAGTGGGAGCCAAAATTGTTTTTATACTAGTACTTAGTAGTAATATTGCTGTAGAAACTCTCGGCCCATGAGTCAAAATGAACACTTCTTATGACATAATAACACCTTGTCTTATCGCCTCTACTGGTGGCAGGAGAGCTGGCTCGTTTCCCCCCCAAACAATCGGCATTGCCATTCAGCGGGAAAATGCGGCTAGCATTCTTGCCACTATTTCACGCGGCATGACTTGTACAGTAATAATTAAGTATACGTTTGTTTTGTATATATTTATATATATTTATAAGTTCCTTCATTTTAAATAACCTAAAAAAAGTTCTAATGCGTTGTGCAATGTACATAACTGGACGCATAAATAGCACAAGTTCGTATATTACAGACGGGCGCTCTGGAAGGTCAGCACTTCCGTAAGAATGGCTTCCTGGTGTCGCTCTCGGAGCAGAACCTGATCGACTGCTCGGCGGCGTACGGCAACAACGGCTGCAACGGCGGCCTCATGGACAACGCCTTCAAGTACATCAAGGACAACGGCGGCATCGACACCGAGCAGAGCTACCCCTACGAGGGCGTCGACGACAAGTGCAGGTCTCTCGACTCCTTAGTTGTACTCTTATTGATGTGTCTTTCGGGGTTTTAACCTTTTTTTGTCTATTAGCTTCACCGGTCATTTTTAATATTACATTAAATAATTTTATACAAGTCCTTATATTATAACTGTTCACTTTTCTCATACCTTATAAGGTCAATTTCGTACGCAAATAAAATGGTTTTAAATAACATAGGCGAATTTGTTAAACCTTTAAGAGTCTGAATAGCTGCCGTTTTAATTAGGAACAAATAGTTGTACGATTCAGTAGCAGAAGTTGTGCATATATGTAAATATGAAACTGGAGCGGATCACCGGTCAGAACTTTTAAGTATTCGTTCCGACAAGTAACCAGGGACGTCCCGCAGGTACAACCCCAAGAACGCGGGCGCGGAGGACGTGGGCTTCGTGGACATCCCGGCGGGCGACGAGGCGGCGCTGCGCGCGGCGCTGGCGGCCGCCGGGCCCGTGGCCGTCGCCATCGACGCCAGCCACGAGAGCTTCCAGCTCTACTCCTCCGGCGTCTACTACGACGAGGACTGCTCCTCCGAAAACCTCGACCACGGGGTCGGTTATCTTATTATGTACTAGAACGATATTTGCTTTAAGAAAACAAAAAAGAACATCTCGCCGTTCCTCTGTTCTCGGAATACGAACCCATCGCTTCAGGAATATGACGACATCACGATTCAATTCGATTCTCTTGTTAATGGCTTCAAAGCGTGCCGATTGAGCACAGATCACTTCGCCAATATATTATGACTACAAATATTTGATTGGTGACTGGAGCCAGTCGTCGACTAAATATTAATTCTTGGGTAAACAATTTAGAGACGCGATTTGAAGAATGGCACCGTCACTACCCTCAGTGGCGCGGTGGTGTCGATGTTGGCATTTCATATGTATTGACTCAATATAGTCGGATAAAAGATTGGCTATCGACGCTACGCTGACATTAAATTTTATAAAAATTTTGGCTATACTTTTATCGTTATCATGAGTATTTTATTTGTAAAAAAAGATTGTTTTAAAATTATGAGGACTGCTTTTTGTAGATGTAATGTATTGGGACTCGTTCTGAACTAATCCAAACAATAAAGAATTGAATGTTTAAAATCAAACACTATGATAACAGTATAATTAAACGAGTAAATTTATCAGAAGTAAATAAAATCCTAACGTCTTTCTAAGATAAGCGTCCGCGCGGAACTATCGGTGACATACATCGTAATAATTACATCATTATAAATGTCACACAATATACAAACATAAATATTTTGCTTATATTATATTAGCGAAATTCTTGTAGATTCAGATCGAATAATAGAAATTAAAGTAAGAATCTAATAGTTATGTGGTTTAATCCAGTATAATACTATCTACCTCCATTCCGAATTTCACCCAAACCCAAAGAGGTCCTAAGTTTGGATAAACTATACAACACTCGCAAATATGTTTCGCATTAATATTATTAGCGTGGTGTTAATAAAATTAAAATGGCTTAATGATTTACTAAAATGAAATGTCGTGCGTGCGCAGGTGTTGGTGGTGGGCTACGGCACGGACGAGACGCAGGGCGACTACTGGCTCGTGAAGAACTCGTGGGGCCGCTCCTGGGGCGAGCTCGGCTACATCAAGATGGCGCGCAACCGCAACAACCACTGCGGCATCGCCTCCGCCGCCTCCTACCCCCTCGTCTAACTCCCCACACCTACAACACCCCCACTCTCCCCCAACATCCCCACACTGCCCAACACCCCCCACACTCTCCCAACATCCCCACACTCCTCCAACACCTCCACTCTCTCCCAACTCCTCACCAGTAACAGATGCTCAGTGCCATGAGTCATGACCAACTTCAAACATTCTCAATCTATTTAGTATTAAGTGGAATTATATTATTAAATTTTATTCGAATGTCATTGTTTTGTGATATATGATTTTAAATCAACGACAATTTAAGGTTAATAAATAATTAGATTTAATTTTTTTTTCTTTCCCTTCACCACCTTTCAGTTATTCCAGAGTTCCGCCTGGTAACTATAGTGTTGCTGCGATGAGCCATGAGCATACCTCATCTCGTCGACACCTCATTTGAGAGTAAAATGTAAAACTTATACAGCCCACTCCCTGCTCACAGCTAATGGTAAATTAACCAATGTGATTCGTATAAAGACAAAGAACCTCTTGACGATTATTTTTGCCTGACGCGCGACACTCCGGCGGCAATATGATGACATTACTCGTTGTAAGCATCACTCATATCCATACATATAATAAAATTCTGAGTCGAATCTGTATATTAAATATTTTTTGGGAAAATCTTATTGGAATAGTATTCCAATGATTATTATGGATTCAGAGGTCGAATGTATAGGTTTTAGAATTTTGTCTATCTGTCTGGGAACGTATCACGGGAAACCCACAGAATAGATTTTGATGATATTTGGTATGATGATAGCTGGCTGTCCGGGTCAACGTGTAGGATACTTTTTATTGCGGGGAAATATCTCTTGAGAAATCTATACTAACCGTTAAAACGTACCTAGGGACGAACCCGAGGGGAGCGCGGGCGAGTCGATATTTAAATAAATTAATTATATTGGTCCGTATAACTCCTGCCACAAATTATTCCTGTTCGGTCATTTTCGTGTCTTACTTGAGCCGTCTAGAAGCGAATACCATCGCCCTGCACTAGCACTGCTCCTCTCCATTCCTAACCCCGCGACTACGATCCCCGATCACCCTCGCGTAATGTTTTCATCATTAGGGTTCCGTACCTCAAAAAGAAATGTAGGAACCCTTATACACAAATAAAGGGAAAAATCCGAAAACCGTTTTGCAGTTACATCACAAAAAAGAGAAACTAATGCGATTATAAACTTATTTAAATGTTTCATGTGTAAGGTTGCATTTTTATTATTATATATTTGATTTATTTTGATTTATTATAATATATTTGTTTATTCTGTAATGATTTATGTATAAGGCATTTACTTATGTGACCTTGGCCGATAGGAATGTGTTTTAAAAAAAATAAAAAAGGGCGCGGATATTCATTTGTTTTCCCGCGCTTTTGCACAGAGATGTCGGTATCACCATGTAGTGACTAGTCACGAATTGTTTCATGTTTGCAATACTGAAAATTATGAATATAATATTATATAAATTATGTAACTCACTGACGATTATGAAAGTACTGAATATAAGAATATAAGCAAGGAATATCTCGAAGTCGTGAGCGCTGGCATCCTTATGTGGTAGAAATCCAACCAACTCGCACGAAACGCTTCAGTTCTACGTTTCTGAAACGAACCGCTAAGGAGTGGAACACCCTTCCAGCATACGTGTTTCCTGCACTTATAATCTAAGTACTTTCAAGGCAAGAGTGAATAGGCATTTTCTAGGCAAGCGCGCTCCAACCTAGACCTCATCAGTGCTTCCCAGCGCTGATTGTAGTCAAGCGCAAGCCTATCGTACAATAAAAAATAGGGACCCTATATATGCAACGGAACAATCGATGTGCGGGTCAACTCGGACTTGTCCCATATTTTTTTTATTATATGGCTAAAAAGAAAGTTAAATTACATGTGAAATCAATAAAGCTCATTTTTCATGTTTTGGCGCAGAGATACATTATAATCGGGAATAGCATATAGGTTTCTTTTTATAACGGAAAAATGTACGATTCCCGTGGGATAGATTTGTTTTTCACAGAGCAAGCGATCGACTGCTATCTATTCCACAGTAATCGTTAGAACATTCCTAGGGACGAACCCGAGCGTAGTGAGGATGAGTTGCTAGTCCATGTAATAAATTAGTACAAATATTGACATTTTGTTGTAGTCTTTTAGCAATTTTAAAGGAACGTACATGACATCATTTCTCATTATTTGTGAGTCATTCAGTTGTTTGAATCATCAAGTATCGATAAAACTGAGCTCAAGAAATCTAGCGAAAGATTGCTATTAAGAACGTTTTTACAATAAGAAAAAAAAATTAAAATATTTTTGCAATTTAAGAGTAAGTTCGTAAAAGTAAGTAGGTAAGTATATTATTTATTGTAACTATCTATATCAGATGTCGAAGGTTAGCGACCTTTGCCGAAGTCCACCTACTTTAGTTAACACTGACCAAATATTTAACAAAGATTATTTAAAAATATTTGTATATGAGTAATTATAAAGTACAATTGAAACACATTATGATTCACCCCGCGTGTGACCCGAGTATTGTACAGCAGTCGACAATGATTACGATATACATATATAGAAGGGATTTGAATTATCTATAGCTTTAATAACTAATTAGTTAATATAGAGAAAACCCACTGCACATTGCGGTTTGTTATTAAATCGTTAATCATGGCACTTGCGACTTTATGATGCAAGCTCAGTTGGTACAGATATCGCCTCAGTTGATTAATTTTAAATATTAATACTTTTCAGAGGAAACTAAATCGATGCATATAGTGAAATTCCAACTGAGTCGAATCTGTACATTTTATATTTTTTTGAAAATTTTATTGAAATCGTCAGTGGCTAATTCGTTCATGAGCCATTATTATCGATATAGAGAATCTATAGTTTTTAGAATTTTTGTACGTCTGTCTGTGACCGCATCACGAGAATATCACTGGACAGATTTTAGTGAAATTTGGTATGATTACAGCTGGTTATCTAGGTCAAAATATAGGATACTTTTTACTGCGGGAAAATATCTCATTTCTGAGTAAAAATACAAAAACTGCATTGTAAGAATATACTAATATGTAAAACCTGAGAATATTTTGGTTTTTGGTCATCTGAACGCATGCGGAGCCGCGGGCATGTATTATCTATATTATAATAAATCCAGTAGCGGATTTAGGCTTAGGCCCGTGAGGCCCTGGCCTAGGGCGCCAAATGTTGAGGGGCCCCAAAATTTTTAAGATGACTAAAATTAAAAATCGCTTGATTTTCTGTAAGCTACTACACATTTATATTCATACATAAACATACAAATTGCCAGTAGGTACTTACAGAAACTAGAAAGCAATAGAGTACCTAATATACGTAGGTATAGTACGTATTGTTAATTAGATTCGGCTATCTCCGACATAAATGTCTGCGCGGGCGCAGGTCACGCACGTGACGTGTCTGCGGCCTACATACGTCGTGAAGTAGGTACCTACGACACAATAAATTGCGCATTTATTATGTATATTTTATCTTTATTAAAACAATACAAAGGCAAATGTCGTTTGAGCATATAGATAACGATTGAAACATCCAGCTGTGACGACAAACGCTTCTTTAAAAACAAATTTTTAACATATTATAAATGTGGGTGATTAAGTTCGTTGTTGAATCACGGGGATATCGTTGAAAGGATTTAGGTGAAATGGTCGGTTCCATCGCGTCCGTAACCCGTAGTCAACGACACAGGACATTTTAACAGACTTCCAAAAAGGTTTTTTATATAGCTATGTTCATAGATTTCTGGAGACAGCTTGACCTATTTCGGTACTTTAAAGTATTGTATTAAAGTAGGTTTTTGAGATTATTTAATCCATTTATTCAATAGATGGCGTTAGTATATTCTGAATCGCGCAGGCTTCACTATAGGACTAGTATAGTATTACATGATCTGTGCTATAGGTCAGGTCAGGATCGTCAGTTTTGTGGGTGAGCATGCCAGCCGATGGCATCGACTCCGAAAATATTTCATTAGGTATCTCATAGTAAATAAAAACTCAATTATTTTTTACTTTTTAGCGCCTTAAAGCAATATTTGATAATAATTGAACGTAAAATTTTAAAGCTTTCTTATTTATAAAAATGGGGCCATTAGCAATATTCAAACTGAAGAAGATAAACATTACCGGACGGCGGATACAAAGCGAGAACACTGCGTGTTGTGTAAATATTATTCTGTATCCAAAGAATAATATATAATAATTTATTTATTTCTCCCACATATTGTACGATAGAATCTTACATCAGTCCTGTAATACGAGACTCTCTCATAAAAATAATTTATTGAATAACATTTAGCAAGTAAGTGGTATCGAGAGGTTTTAATAAAAGAAACAGTAGACACGAAACTTGTATATTATATAAACAAATGATACAGTTATTTACAACAGCTCGGTCGCATCCGACGAGACGCGACCCGGACACCACACTGTACACATACATACATGTCGACGTGCTCCGGCTATATTTAGCTATACATAATATAAATATAACACACTGCTCATTACTGTTATTTCAATAAAATAACATTTTTGTATGTTTTTGATATTAAAAAGGTATTGAAAGACATTGCGGCACAACTGAACATAAACCACTGCTTATTCTAATATTTACAAGATCCATTTGGCACAATGTTTGTCTGAATTTAAAACGAATATACTCCTGTGTACCCTAATACAGCGGTTCCCAAATAGTGGTCCGCGGGTCCCTAGGGTTCTATGGAAGGGTCACAGGGGTTCCGAGTTCCGTCAAAGAATTAAATAAAACGTTGTCAGGCATGACGCCTAATTTTAGTGTTATTATAAATAAATATGTGAAAAAAAATCATTCATCGCATTAAATATTTAGGTTACATTTTTGTACAATATTCTTACAGTATTAATATTTTCCATTTATGATTTGTTCTTTTAAGTTAAACAAGAAAATATTCTAACTAAAACACAATCAGTTTATTTATAATCAAAATGAGGATCCGTTAAAAAAAATTATGATCAATTAGGGTTCTCTGGCCAAAGAAAATTGGGAACCGCTGCCCTAATAGTTATTACGATTATTCATACACACGAGGTGTCGAGCGCAGACTCTCTCCGGCCAAACGATCACACCACTCAGACAACTCTAGATACTCTACGACTAGAACAAATTATATTTATTACAACTTAACTAAGAAATACTAAACATTTCTTTACACCTGCTCATCTTACAAATAGATTTAAAATTAAAGAATTTATATTTCTGTTAATGTGAGCTACATAAAATTAAAAAAGAACTGGTTTGTCATTGGACATTGACAGTAAACTTAATCTGTTGACACACTCTCGCGGCAGACCAGTACAGGGTCAGTTACACACAGTGGACTCTGTTAATATTTCTCATTTATAATAAAGTACCCTATGAATTCGTTTACAAAATAAATAAAAATGATAGGAGAGCAATATGTACAGCGTTGGGGGGTGGTTATTTCTTCTTGGGCTTCTTGGGGTTGCGCGAGCGGCTCTTGGCCTTGCAGAGCGGGCAGATGGGCGCGTTGCGGTGGATCTGCTGGTGGCACGACAGGCACGACTTCATCGGCGGCGGCTGCTGCCTGCGGGCGCATCAGTTCAGCCGTTTGTGTATAAACAAGCACACACATACATAGTCCAATATTAAAAGATTTTTGTTCATTTATTAATATATTGCCATAACAATACAATGATGATGTTCTCCTAGCCGATGACTGATGAGATGATTCCGGCCACGGCGGCCAATCTCAATGAGATTAGCCAACTGCGCAAGAGATATTATAGTGCTCAAGTGTACGCGCAGACATAAGTGCACTCTCTATTCCTATCACTCTCATACTCCGGTGGGACGACCACTCGACACAACCAGTGAGAGTTAAGGCGCAGGACCGACGGCTTTACGTGCTCTCCGAGGCACGGGGGTCAAACACCGCCAACTTCCCAACTCCGGGCTGTTACTGAGACTTACTATACAGGAAGACTCAATAACTAAACTTGGCCCAACCCGGGACTCGAACCCAGGACCTCCGGGTGTGCAACCGTACATGCTAGCCACTACACCACCGAGGCAGTTCACAATACAATACTCACAATATTACATACATAGCTTAAACTAAGCATCTTCACTCTCAATGCTTACGTCCATCTCGTTCACTCTCACACTCAGTCTTGTTAGTTTATTAGAAATATTACATTTCATAGTTTTAGACTTTATCACTATTGCTTATATGCATACTTTTGATATCTCTTAAACCCTAAATGTAGTTAGATAAATGAAAATTAAAAAAAAATACAAATCTAAAAATAATTTGATATTTCAAATAAAGCTAAAAGTAAATAAAAAATGTTATAAGAGAAGCGGACTGGTCGGGAGGCACCGATAGGAGGTGTGTATTATCTTACATGAAGTAACATCTGCAGCCATTTCAAACACAGCCATTGGTGTATGTCTTATTCATGGTATCATAAGCATGGTGTCTACTTTATTGCTCGAACGAATCAAAAAGTATATGAATGCTTTTCTATTCTTAAGTTTTATGATATCATGGGATCTAGATATATTGTGACAAAACAGTAATCGGTAGGAGTTAATTGATGGAAGGAAGGATATTGCAACAAAAAAACAACAAACCGAACCTCAGCGAGACGGTAAGGAAATCCTGATCGAGACCAGGATTGGCAGACCTGAACGCGGGCGGCGGCGGCGGCTTGCGCGGCGCCGGCGCCAGGAACGCGCCGCCCACCGCGCCCACGCCGCCCACCGACCCGCCCACGCCACCCACCGGCCCGCCCACGCCGCCCGCCGGCAGCGCGCGCGTCGCCGCCGGGAACCGGCTGAGGACACGTGAACATTGTCTTAGTATTTGTATCATAACCACAACTATAGGCACAAAAGCTCTGTGGAAATTATTAGGAGGATTATGTTTTAGAGAGACAATAGCACATTTATAGTTTTACTTTCATTTTAAAAATTAATTCTATATCTTAAATAAAATGCAGGTTAAAATAACAAATATATGAATCTACTAGTTTCACCCGCTCAGACCTCAGTTCCATTAGTATGGTAGTTAAGCTGTGTGAGAGTGAGCAAATTAAAGCATTCATAATTTTCTGTGAAAATGTGTTTAGAGTTTAAACTACTTTTTATTGGTGGGCACATCAATTGACTTTAGTTTCTTCCATATGTATGGTACAATGGTAATGAAATTATATTTTTTGTTTTTCATTGTTTTGTCTGTTAATTGTACATCACTCAAACTTTATCTGTGCTAAAAAGGCATTGTGCTAAAAGTCCTTTACAACGGGCAGAGTATGACCAAGTTTTACAATTTAATAATAATATAAATTATACATGTATTCAGCCCATATTTAACATTCCACTGCTGAGTACAGGCCTCCCTTCAGTACGAGGGGAATCAGGCCATAATGATTTGCACATGAAAATATCAGAGGTGCAAGACCTGGGATTTGAACTCGCTTCACTCAGTTTCCGCAGCGAGCGCGTTCCCACTGGACTACCACTGCCTTATAAATTATATATAAATTAATTATTGATTATATAAAAATAGGATTTATATGCATAAAATAATAATTTGATTATGTAAGTAGTTGTTCTGATATAAGAAACTTAAGTTTTATGAATTATTTTTTATAATGTTGTTTGAAACATTACTCTGAATTTGAATAAAATAATAAGAAGTGTGTGCATCGAATTTTACTTGGCCTTCTTGACCTACTCCTGAAATAGTCCCGTAACACAAGGATATAGAGCTATGGATTGAAACAGTTTCAGCTTCTTATTTGAACAGGGCCATGTTTAGCAGATGAATGAACTCACGCACTAGTTAGTAAACAGTAGTAAATAAAGCATTTACTAACTCGGGAGTAATAGGACTGCCCTCTTCTTCATGTAAATCAGGTAACCGGTCAAGTCCAAGACACTGTCTCCTCAATAGGTCCACTTCAGCTTTAAGCGGCCGATAATCTTCATGTAGACGTGACGCATTCGAGAGCTTGCGCGACATGCTCTCTTCTGTTTGTTTAATAACGGTCTCCATCTGCAATCATGAGAAAAGGAAAATAAAAACACTAATTAATAATAACATCCCTATTTAAAAACTCCAATAGGATCTCATCCAAAGCAACAAAAGCCACATAGAAACCAATAAATGTTTTTTGGTTTGTATGTGGCTTTTGTCGCTTTTTATGGTATTCTATTAGAGTTTTTCAACAGGGATGTTAGTAAAAGTACAAATATAATGTAAGCTTTTTCATTTTAAGTACATCAACTTTAAAAATATTAATTATACTTAAATACATTAATTTTGATTTAATTTAAACTCTCATTTGACTCTCTCCATCTCATGATTTCTTTTAAAAATGTTGACATAATCATTTAGCATAAATTGCTGCCAGATTTATATTTTAGAAATGAAATGTTCTCAATATAACAGAACAGTATACATTAAAACCCATTACTTCCTATCTGAATCATAAAACATACTAGACTAGCGATGCAGCCAATGACAAGAAAAATAAACAAAGCTTGGCTACAAATGAGTACAATAGCCCACTAGTAACAACAACAAACTACATCCACCTGCTGTTTATACTAATTGTATTTCTGTATCACTGACAACATTTTATTTTAAGCATCACTCTTATTATGAGTTACTTTATGGTGGGTTCAATATTACATTTAATAATATATGCATAGTGACCAGTAAATTTTAAAAGAAGATGAAGTCAATGGAACTTAATCAAGAATGACAAATTACAAACAGCATTAATGTCAGCATGTATCTGACGAAGCTCCTCCACATGGCTCATCTTTTCTTGTTGCAGCAGCTCCATCTCACGCTTATACTGCGCCAGGCAGCGGCCTTCCTGGTCTCCGCTGCGCACCTCATTTAGTATACTTCGTTTTAGGCGCTCCAACGTGATCGTTTTATTCCTGCAAGCCATATTATACATCCCCATTCTATAAAATGTTAAAACTAATTTAAAATGATATTAACTGATTATTTTACAAAAATAAATACATTTTTTAAGCTGTACTGCTAATATTTAATTTATTTACTCGAAAAAATTGAATACTACAAGATTACTAGTTTTCGAAAAAAATAATTTAATAAACCACAAAATCATTATATTCTTTTGAAAGTTATTACGTTATAATATACTGCCAATTGAAAACTTAGTAAAAATAATTGGTGTCAAGTGTTTATTGATCGAGCCTACAGGTGCTAAAGCCTCCACAACTATAATAGCAAGCAAATTACATTTATACCTGATCTCTTTCATGGCTTCTAATTTATGATAAATTTCTCGTTCGTTTTCTGCAGTCATTTTGTATTTTATTAAAAGTTTAAACTATAAAATTTTATCGGCTGAGAAAATAAATGAAAATACAAAGTTGAAAGCGGTAATAATCAGAAAACACACATGAAAATAGCAGATAGCTAGTGACGCCCTACACTAACTCCAATTCATGAATAAATCGAATCGTCAACAAAATCGATTATCGTTATTTGATTCCATAAAAAAATCTGATACTAATAAAGAAAACCATATCCTTATTAGTATCAGATTTTTTTGTTTTACATTTGTTTACTAAATGAGATTTAAATATATATCTGTTAATATTTCATTCATATTAACACTTTAATATTTCGTATTAGTAAATTGAGTATCTTTTTATAAATAAAACATTTTGGCTACAGACTAATTTATAATGTTTGCTATAAAATCAGATGAAGATATATATTGGGAGTAAAAATCATTCAAGCAAGACAAAAAGTACAACATATTTTATATCTTTAATACTTTTCATCATATTATAAATATTTGTATGATAACTATTCGAGAAATAGAAACTAACATAACACAAGGCACTTGTAATCGTTAAATTACTAATCTGTGGAAAAACTCTATGAATCTGTCGAATTGAAAATGGCCGACTGACCATTGAAAGCGGCTTGCTGTCAAAATATAAAAAATACTTTTTATTGTCGCATATGCCGTAGTTATATGTAATTGTAATGTTTTAGTTAATCTTTTTTTTAAAAACACTGAATGAATTCCAAAAGGTTTGTCTTACGTGTTGTAAAAGTTAATAAGCAAAGGTCATATACACCTTTGCGGATTGCTTCGTGTCGTGCGTACTGAGGCAGCTCTTCGCGCTGTTTAAGTCTTATGATGAGTGAAGAAGGAGGCGATGATTCTCCGCCGCGACCCAAGCGTAAAATCAAAAGGGTGGTGTTATTGTCGTCATCATCGGACTCCGACAGCGATGAGCGCGTCGGCGTGGCGGGGACACGTAGAAAAAGATTGAGAGTAAATAATAATTCAATAAATTTGTTTTGTGAATAGCTCGAGTGCAGTTTTCTATTGGCTTTCTTATTTTCAGGTTATCAGTGATGAGGAAGCTAGTGACAGTAGTGGGAGTTCCATAATTGTTTCTGGGGCTCATCGAAGACGAACATTACCAAAACTTCGTGATTCTGAAACAGAAAGCGATAGTTCAGGCTGGGGAAGTGACCGTTCAGGAGCTGTGAAAGCTACAACATCAGGAACAAAGCCTGCATCAGGTTTTGCATCCGATAGTTCAGAAGGAAATTCTGATAAATGCTCAATATGCCTTTTACGATTCAAAGATCAACAAGTAGGAACACCAGAGACATGCGAGCATATATTCTGTTTAGACTGTATTACAGAATGGTCAAATAATGTCAACACATGCCCAGTTGATAGAATGACTTTTAATACAATTATAGTAAAAGCATGTGCAGGTGGTCGTGTCTTACGCACTGAACAAGTTAAAGTTGTGGAAAGGAGGCCTTCAATTGAAGCTCTTGTTACTGAAGATCTTACAGTGTGTGAGGTTAGTGATTTGTTAGTGAATCATAATTTGAATACACTTGTAAAACATAATAACTTATAAACTTTGTGTTATTTATAGATATGTGGGAGCACAGAGAATGAAGAAACTATGTTGTTATGTGATGGTTGTGACCTCGGCTATCACATGCAATGTTTATCACCACCACTCACAGAGGTACACTTTTTTTCTATACTTTTATTAGTAGGTTAAACATTTTTGCCAAGCAAAAACTGTATTACATCTTTAAACAATCTCAGACTACAGTAATTTGAAAGTTTTTGAGCCTATGACTTTCATAAAAAGTTGATACTATTTTAAATTTATCTTATTTATTATCCAAATATAATATTTATAGGTACCTGCAGATCAGTGGCTATGCCCCAACTGTGTCACATCTCTCGACCCAGACAGTCTTATGGATGTTATTGATATATCTGAAGTGGAAGATCTACTAAATGGTTTTGATTATGGACAGTTACCTGTAGAACCGAGACGTTCAATATGGAGACAGCCGAGAAATGTTCGCAGATCATCAAGAATTAGCAGTAGAGATCAACCTTCAACTTCTAGTGGCCAGCGGGGCAATAATGTTAGTGTACAGGGATTACCTGCTACATCCAGAGGCTCAAGGAGTACACAGAGGACTGCCGCCCCTACTGCGACGAGACGTCGAGCCACAACTACACGCAGAAAATATAAGAGAAGAAGGACTAAAACTGTAATTATAGAGTATGAAGTTCAGGAGAATGGAAAGTTCCCCATCACAAAGAGAGTTAAGAGGAAAGTGAAAAGGAGAAGGGTGAGTGTTCAAAGAATATTCCCATTTGATATATTCATTTTCTGTAAAATTAATAATGTATTTAATTTACAGGTAAAAAAAAGACAACCAAGAACGGCGGCGCGTCGATCCTATGTTAGGGCGAGTGTTCGCGCTAAGTTACAAACTCTGAAAGCAGATGGCAGAATAGACCTGGCACAGACATCTCATGCTAGTGTTGGTGTGCAGCAGCTGTCCGTCCGTCGCCAGAGAGCCGGCATCCCAGCACTGAGGCTGTTTGGAAATCCTAATGATTTAGACTACTTTTCAGATGAAGATAACGCTATTTCTGAAGAAGCATCTACGGCCGTCGCTACGAGACCTATATCCAACGTTTTCAGTGTTTATAGACAGGTACATTTTGTTTCTTTTTAAATGTTATAATTATTATAGTAAAGTAAAAAACTAAATGGTTATACAAATATTTACAGGCTAGAAGAAAGATGGTGTCAATACCGTCACCGCCGCAGGCGTCTTCAGCACCGGACATTCTATCAAACATTCTAGAAAGGCAAACTTTATTACATTCGAAAAAATCGATAATTTCAATTTCTGTCGATGGAAATGTCGACTATAAGATTCAAACGACCGATCCGGATAATCGACAAAAAAAAGATACTTTAGACCCCAATCCAGACAATCGCTCAAAAAAGAATACTTTAGAATCCAAGACAGAAGAAAGAGTAGATCTGTCAAAGGTTAAGGAGGGCGTGAAGAGCGTGCCGTCGTATCCGGGGCAAAGCCGCGGCGGTGGCGGCGGCGGCTGGGGCGGCGGCTACCGCGGCAACTACTCTCGTGGCGGCTACCAGCACCAGGGCCACCAGTCACACCAGCAGCACCAATCCCACCAGCAGCACCAGCCGCGTGCCGGCAACTACAACTACTCTAACAATAACAACAACATGCGCCGCGAAGACAACGATTTCTACGACAGCTTCCCGCGACGCCCGCCGCAGTATTCCAACAACGAGGACTCTTACTACGACCGCCCCCGCCGGCCGACCGACAACCGCGGGAACTACTCGAACCATCAGCGGTTAAACGAACAAAATCAGGGCAGGTACAGTGTGGGGCAAGTCTGGCCTCCCTACGGTGGCGGCGCGGCGCCGGCCCCGCGCGGCGATGTGCCCCCCTCTCAATCCCGCCACTCATTCGGGGGTTTCGAGAATCCCGTCGACATGAGAATGGGCCAGATGCCCCCCACCAACACAAACGTTGAAATGTTTCCTAGAATAGAAACCACTCGCCAGGACAAGCCCCAACAGTCGTACCAGTCTCTCCCGGAGCCGCCGCAAGCCTACCAGCCGATGACTCAACCGCCGGTGTTCAATTTCCAAAAAATTGAAGTAGAAAAATCGGAGGATGAGAGAAGTGATTCGGGACTTATCATTGACACTGAGAAATACGATCCCACGGAACCCACTAATGATGATGACAGCGGAGAAGACGACAAGGTGCCGCCTCCCCCACCCCTGCCCGCGGCGCCGCCCGCCCCCGCGCCCCCCTCGCCACCGCCGCCGCCGCCCGCCGTGCAGACCATCCTAGCTGGTATCGACGCAAGCGCGATGAATGTGCCACCCAACATACTGGACACTGCCGTGCGGCAAGTTCTCAAGGAACATAGGAATTTAATATCTTCACCAATCGTAGAATCTCGCCACGAACGCAGCGACGACGACTCGGACGGAGATTGTCCTAATTTTTCTATTTATTCCGCTACTAGTGTTCACATAGCTAACAATACTAGCTCGTTGACGGACGACATTCCGCTAGAGCAGCCTCAAGACAACCTCGAAGATTTAGTTCAGGAGGATGACGAGACGCCGCCACCTACCTCCCCCGTGGTGCCCGAGAGTGTAAATATTGAATCCAAATCTGACTCAAGTAAAACTCCTGCTAAACCTCATTATAGTACTTATGAAACCGACGAAAAAAAGAAAACAGAGGAAGAGTATAAAGAAAAGGTATCTAAAAGATGCCCGATTACTACGAACACGCGCAATCCCATCAAGATCAAACTTAACACACCCTCGTTAATAAAGAGACAAGTGAGTTTATACGATGAAGAAGAAAACAGTCAAGAGGTGGAACCTAACGATAAAGTAGAAGCAACACCTGAAGCACACGAGGAAAAAGCAAATTGTAATGTTTCGAGCCCGAAGTGTGATCCTTCAAAGACACCCGACCGCGATAACAAAGCCGAGGCGTTAGAAGAGAAAAAACTGCATGAAACTCAAAGAAATGAATGTTTGAGTCCAAAGGAACATCTTAATGATCCAAATATAAGTAAAGATAAATTTTCAAATGAAACTTTTAAAAGTGTAGACGTTAATGAAGATGATCTGAAAGCTGAGACGAAGGACGCAGATGAAGATGACTTGAAAGATACGTTAGAAAATGAATTTGAGGATGCGGGGGACGACGCCTCTGAACATAATGAAGACATGGAAGACGAAGGCGACATCGATATACCAGAGGCTGATGTGGCTGTAGATACTCCTTCGCCCAAGAAAGACTCTGAATCCACTAGGAATGATGACAACGTCGAAAAAATGACAGAATCTATAAGCGAAACCGAAGACGAGCGTAGTTACACCCCGTGTCTTGATGAGAACAAATCCAATAAGGACGCTTCGTTCGAAATTGACAAAGACAAGGGATTAGAAGGACTCGACACTGAGATGATTTCAGAGGATGAAGGAAACGAAATGTTTTCGGAGAATGAACGTCCACCGTCAGAGGCGTCGCGTGTATCCCCGCCACGCGTACCCGCCGGCAGCGAAGACGGTGAGATATCGGACAAAAAGAAGGAAAGTAAAAAGTCTACGGTGCGGGAGGACTCCAAGAAAAAGAAAAAGAAAGACTCTAAGAAGGAAGGAAAAGATAAAAGCAAGAGTAAAAAGAAAGGTGAAATATCTTTTAAGAAACTCAGTAAAAGTGGAAAGGAGAGAAATTATAGAGAAAGAGATAAAGATGACAAAAAGAATGAGCGCGAGCGACGTGACTCCGGCGATAACGAGAGCCGCAACCGCAGACGCAAAGAGAAGAGAAAAGATCTGGAGAGGTACGACGTTAGAACTGTCGTCACCGAGAAGAGAAGGAAACAGAAAGATCCTTTCGGAAGAGACGTGTCGCCGAGAGGACGCTCGCCCTCGTTGTCGCCGCCACCGCGCTCGCCCTCCGCCTCGCGCCGGCGCTCTCCCTCTTTGCGCCGCTCGCCCTCACGTCTGCGCCGCACGCCCTCCCGCGGGCGGCGCTCTCTATCCAGAGCTCGGCGGTCACTCTCACGCGTTCACCGGTCCGTTTCACGCGGGCGGCGCTCGCTCTCAAGAGCTCGACGAACAATATCGCGCTCGAGGCGCTCTCTTTCTCGAGGCCGGCGCTCGCCCTCGCGCCGTTCCCTGTCGAGGAGTCGAAGGTCTCCCGTGAGAAAGTCCTTGCCGCGGCGCGCGAGCCCGGTCCGAGGTCGCACGCCGCGCGCGTCTCCGCGCCGCCGCAGCGCGCCGCGCCGCAAGCGCCGGCGCTCCGCTTCCGCCAGCCCGCCCCCGCCCCCGCGCCGCGCACCTAAGAAGAAGAAGCGCTCACGCCGCGCGCCGGACTCGGCCGAGCGCAAGCGTCGGCGCAGCGCCAGCCGTGAGCCCTCACCCGCGCCGCCCTCGCCCCGCCCGCCCTCGCCGCGCACGCCGCCGCCCGAGCCCGCGCCCGCCCCCGCCCTGGCGCGCCTGCTGCAGGATGAGGAGCGCCGCGAGCGCCGCCGCCGGCGCGTGCGTGACGCGCAGGCGCCTTCCAAGGAGGTCTTCACCTCTGGCGACAACATCCTCGTCAGCGTCAGCTTCAAAGAGCAGGAGCGCGGTGAGGACGGTGAGCGCCGCCGGCGCCGTGAGGGCCGCCGCGAGCGCCGCCGCCGCCGCCGCGTCGCGCCCGAGACCGACCTGCCCAAGCCCGTGGCCATCATCGACCTCGACCGCTCGCCCTTCCGCGAGCTGACACCCTCGCCCAAGAATGTAATCGTGCTGAGCGACAGTGACCATGGCGGCGAGCGCGGCGAGGCCACGGCGCCCGCGCCCGCCGCGCCCGAGCCCGCCCCGGAGCCCGCGCCCGCCCTGGGCCCCAAGACGCCGCCCTCGCCCGCGCTGCCCGCGCCGGCGCCCGCCGCGCCCGCGCCCCGCCCGCCCTCGCCCGCGCCGCCCGGCCCGCCCGCCGCGCCGCACTCCGCCGCCAACTCGCCCGACGCCTACGACCCCTTCGAGCCCACGCGCTCCCCCTCCGCCTCGGCGTCCGCGTCGCCGTCGCCGCGCGAGGAGGCGGGCGGCGCGGGGGCGGCGGCGGCGGCTGGCGAGGGCGAGGCGGTGCTGACGCTGGAGGCGGCGCAGCGCAGCAACCTGTCGGCGGACGAGGTGCTGGACCGGCGGCCGCTGACGCCGGTGGAGAAGGTGCTGGCCGCTGCTGCAGTCCACGCGCGAGGCGGCGGCCGAGGAGGCGGCGGAGGAGGCGCCGCCCGCGCCGCGCATCGTGCTGCCGTCGCCCACGCGCGCGCCGCCCAAGCTGTTCCCGGGCAAGCCGTCGCCCATCAAGTCCAACCCGGTGAAGCCGATGCAGGCGCTGCGGCTGCCGCGGCCCGCGCCGCCGCCCGCGCCCGGCCCGCCCTCGGACGGCGGCGCGTCGCCCTACTCGCCGGGCTCCAGCGACTTCGGCGAGCTGTTCGAGCCGCCGCCGCGCCGCACGCGCGCCTCGAGGGTGCCCGTCCGCCTCGACCGCAAGAAAGGTATGCCGACTGTCTGTTTATACATTCAAACTTTGTTCACCCATTGTTAGAGCCAAATCCACATTTCGATCTGTTTTATCCCAATAACTCAGGAAATATCGATCGCACGAAAAAAATTAGCACTAAATAAAATGTAGAAAATTGAATAATGAACAATCAAACAAATCCTTACAATTTTCTCGAAAAATTAAAAATGGCCGAAGTATTAACAAAAAACTATTACTTCTTAAAATCAAGATGACGGCTAAAGCGCCGCTAGAATTTGGTCGCAATTTTAAACTTGCACTCCCCTAAAAGACAGGTGAAATAAAATTTTGGCTAAGAATTTTTTCCGGGTTAAATGCTAATACCACTGGGGGCTAGTCTTAAAAATAGATAATATTAATAAATCAATGAAGCAATTAGATATCATTGCCGTCTGTCTGTGAACTGTCGATGGACATATACGCATAGGATTGGCAAAAGGTTTATAATTACAGGTTTTATATTATACTTGCTTGAATCAAAAGTTCTCAATTTTTAGTAAATTTCCTAGCTCACAGATTATTTTTGAACGCAAGATAAAATACTTCATGCATTGTTCTTACATTAAATATTACTTTCATGAATCATGTCTTCAACATTCATACTAATATTATAAATGTGAAAGTGTGTTTGTTTGTTTGTCCTTCTTTCACGTCAAAACGGAGGACGAGTTGGTGTGATTTTTTGTGTGGAGATACTTGGAGGGCTGGAGAGTAACATAGGCTACTTTTTACCGCGGAAGATTATTTAATTCCCACGGGAAACCTCGTTAGGTACACTCCAAAAAATATTTATGATCAGAATTGAAACTCGGTATTAATGCTGTTCAATAAAATGAAATAAATACGTGTTTTAGCATTTTTCGAAATTCATCCTATAACTGGGTAAAATAGGGGTTGAAAGTTTGTATGAAAATAACTTTTTAGATATTTTTTTGTAGTTTTAGAGCGAGCGAAGCGGGTTCTGCTAGTCATACCTAATATTATAAATGTGAAAGTGTGTTTGTTTGTCTTTCTTTCACGTCGAAACGGCTTGGCCGATTGGCGTGATTTTTTGTGGAGATAGTTGAAGGGCTGGAGAGTGACATAGGCAATCTCTTTTCCACGGGAAATCATGTTATAATACAATCCAAAAAAATATTTATGAGAATTACTTGAAACTTGGTATAAATTCTCTTCATTCATAAAGGGGTAAAATAGCGGATGAAAGTTGCACGAAACCTACCATCTTAGAATAATTTTTGTAGTTTTAGCGCGAGCGAAGCCGCGGGTTCTGCTAGTGTCACATATATCTTAAAAAATTAAAAGACTAGGTACTTCATGTCGCCTTTACGCTTTTCTATAATTATTTCTATATATAAAGAATACAAATGTAATACACGAATGTAACTGCGCAGCGAGCAAGACGCAGGTGGGCGTGAAGATAGACGACGACAACCTGAAGATCCTGGACGACCTGCCCAGCTCCGCCGTCGAGATGCAGGTCAAGAGCAAGGTGAGTCCCCGCCTCCCCCGCCCCCCCCCCCGGCGCCCCGCGCCCGCGCGGCGGCGGCGGTGCAAGTCAGTGTCTGTGTGTTGCAGTTCCTGAAGAAGCTGAACCGGCAGGAGCGCGTGGTGGAGGAGGTGAAGCTGGTGCTGAAGCCGCACTACAACAAGAAGCGGGTCACCAAGGAGGAGTACAAGGACATCCTGCGCCGCGCCGTGCCCAAGGTACCGTTGCTCGCGTCACTTCTTTTTTATATTACGTATATTGTCTCGTGCGTACATTGTACATACTCCGCCGCCTTGTATTATACTATATTTTATTAATTCCGCAACGACCGCGGACACGCCGGCGTTACAGTTAACAATAGATTTCTTAGAAATTTACCTGGAGGTGTTAATATCACCTTTTTATTCTTGAAAATGCATTCACGTCTACGACCTCCTGGGACTCGCCGGCTAGAAAAGCCAGTACTACCCACTAAAACCGTCTTAATGGGGCGTCGCAGGTACGTTACGAAGTGGGCGTCCTCCCAGAGCGTTTCTTTGCTTCACGCTCGACTTGATTGTTATTAAGACCAATAATAATTGTTGTTGTTAATATTGTTGTCAATATCACAAGTTAACTGTACAAGACGCTAATATTTCGAATGCGTACTTTTCCGATAGATTTGTCACAACAAGTCGGGCGAGATCAATCCGACCAAGATCCAAGCGCTCGTCGAAGCCTACGTGAAGAAGTTCCGGAAAAAGCACAAGCTCGGCGTCGCCTAGCACGCCGCGAGGCCCCCGGGGGCCTGGGGGTCGATGCTCTGAAGCTCCCGCGCCCGGAGGCCTGGTGGTCGGGGCTCGCGGGACACGCGCCCGGCGGTATAGCGGTCCGCGGAGACCGACAGATTATTGTAATTATAATTTATCTAAGAACTCTGTATTTTACTTAAACGTTTTATTTAAATAAATAAAGTAATATAGATTTAAATTACACCTTATTTTAATGTTTGCCCAAAAATCTAAACCCTCCTTGGTGTATTAGTCCAGTCAAAATAGACATCCGGTTTGCATTAATTCCCAACAAGCTGAATTTTTGTGTGGGCCTTGAATACGTCATTACAAATGATATGTCAAAAGTCCCCATCGATCCCGCTTGTGCGTTGTTTTTTATTCGAGGTCAAAGGTCACAAATTTGCGTTTTTTGCGTATATCTCTGAAACAACGAGAGTTATCGAAAAATGGTTCGAACAAAGTTTGTAGATCGTAAAATTGTCTACAAAAAATATCTCAACACTTTTTCTTGTACGGTGCATTGTTCTCGTATTATCGCTATTTTAAACATAGAAAACACGAATATGCACTCATACGTGGCTAGTATGCATCATCGGGTTAAACTATTATCTGTGGAGGGGAGAAATAAACAAGATGGCCGGATCTGTGTGGGTACTTAAAAAAAAACAAATAGTAAAAAAAACCACCCCCCGGGGGCCAAAAATGACGATATCTCTAAAGTTTTGTATGGGAGCTATATAAGTAACTTGTGTCGTTGGAATCGTTATGAAATAACCTAACACATTCAATGATTGGTTTATTCTAGTTTTTTGCAATATATTAGTAAATCGAACCTGAAGTCAGGGTACACTGATCTTACCAAAAATCTACCTTAAAATCTTTATAACTTAAAAATAGAACCATTATTTCAAATTTTATTATTCTCATTTTATAACTAACTGCATTATCTCACATTTATAACAAAAAAGAACACACCTCCCCATATATTTTTTTCACCACACAAGGGTAGCAAAACAATAACCTTTTTTTATTACCCGCGCGCGCGCCATAAAAAAAAACACGAATACCCTTCGATACCAAAAACAATGTAACTCGAGTGGCTTAGGCTAATAACTTTAACTTCCTACTGGGGAAACCACGTTAAAAAAAAGCGCCGTGTACACTACCTCAAAGGTGGTGCGGAAATGTGTGCATATAGTTGAAAATACGATTTTCCTGCGGTCTAAAATCGCGATATCTCGAAAGCAATGCTTTGTAGAAGAAAAGTGTTGAGATATTTTTTGTAGACAATTTTACGATCTACAAACTTTGTTCGAACCATTTTTCGATAACTCTCGTTGTTTCAGAGATATACGCAAAAAACGCAAATTTGTGACCTTTGACCTCGAATAAAAAACAACGCACAAGCGGGATCGATGGGGACTTTTGACATATCATTTGTAATGACGTATTCAAGGCCCACACAAAAATCCAGCTTGTTGGGAATTAATGCAAACTTGGATCATAATTTAGTCTATTTTGACTGGACTATATGACGTGTAATAAAAAGGAAACATGGCATGAATGGATAGGTGAATATAAAAAACAATTTCAAAAATTATTTTTATTAAACAGTAAAGTTCAAAATACATATAAGTTGAGTAGCTAACTAACTTGAGAGAGCTCATATCTTGTCTATAAAGTTTTATGTTCACCAAAGGAATATTAATTACATTACGGTTAAAAGTAACATCGTGCAGGAGTGATCGTGAGCTAACCGCTTTACACTTTAAGCCTTATTCATGACCAAGAGTTTGCGAACGCGAGGAGAACAGCGGGAGTAGCAGTAATATAAAAATACATATACATATTCTAAAACTATAGTAAACAAGGTCAAAAAGCTACGCGGTCTACGAAGTAGTGTAGATGCAGTACGAGAGCTAGACGGCGGGCGCGAAGGCGAGCGTGCGGTTCTGCGCGTCGAACTCGGTGTAGTATTTGCCGATGAAGACGTCGCCGAGTATCCAGAGCGGGCCGTTGGGCGGCGGCACGTCCAGCCCCATGAAGCCGGACAGGCACACGGTCTTGCCGAACTGCGACACGCGCAGCACGTAGTCGTCGGCGCGCAGCTCGAAGGCGGCGCCGGCCACGCGCAGGCGCACGGGCGGCAGGCGCGGCAGCAGCGCGCAGTCCAGCGCGAACTGCCCCGCGGCCACGGGCGTGGCGCCCAGCGCGCGGTTGAGCGCCGCCACCTCGGCCGCGGGCCCGCCCACCAGCGACGTGCCGGTGTCGGCGATGGCCTGGCAGCCGCCCGCGCAGAAGCTGTGGTTGCCCAGCGACACGCCGTCCATGCGGAACTGCCAGTAGGCGGCGCGCGTCAGCGGCACGCGCACCAGCGGCGGCCGGTAGTGCGCGGCGTCGGACCCGCCCAGGATCAGCTCGCCGCCCTGCGCCGCGCTCGGGTCGCGGTTCAGGTAGAACGAGAACACCGGCCGCACCAGCCCCTGCGCCACCATGTTGTCGAACACCGGCGGCACGCCGTCCACGGAGATACTGCACACACACACACACATTGAATCACGATTTTGTAAAGATAAAAAACATTTTTTTTTATTGCAAAATCGATAAAAATGTACAACAAATAATATGTTGAAGCATAAGCGAGTGTATACTCGGGACCGGTACCTGGAGAAGGCCATGCCCAGGATGCCGTCGAACTTGGCGGCGACGAAGGCGAGGCCGGGCTCGGACAGCGCCTCGGCGAAGGTCTGCGCGCGCACGGTCAGCCCGCCCACCTGCCACGCAAGCAAGTAACGTTACACTTACAAATTATTGTCATGCTAATAAAATATAGCTTATAAAGTAATTCATATAAAATAACTTTATTCTCTGTTAAAAATAAACCTGATTTAGATATTTGAGGATTAGAACTCTCGGCTGGCTGCAACTATGGTCACGTGACACTTGTTACACACGTGTTTTCTTGTTTGTTAGCGGTTTTTGTGTTTATTACATTTACCGTACCCGTATTATTATATAAGATTTTAGTTACATATCTATGTATATCTCTAGGTCGGCCTATAAAAAATCACCGTCCACCGACATCAGACAGACGCGCGGACACATGATTGCTCTTGGAATATAATACAGGTGTTTACGAACTATAGTAAAAGTAGATGAATGTATCACCATTTACAATTACTACATAGAAATTACTCATCTAAGAAAAAACACTGGTTTGGTCATGCTGATTGCTGACCAATAATGACAATTTTATGTACTTATATATTACGTGAACACATAATAAACTAATGTAGTATGTAGTGCTGCCTGAGGGTAATGAACAACAATACACAAAATGCTTTGTTTGTTTTAAAAATATGCAAGTTGGGAGTTTGCAGCTACAGTACGATCTTCACAGATGTAAACGTTTGAACTAAGTTTCGTCTCTTTCTTCCCCTTTCTTTATACATGCACTAGTGCATTCTGTCACTACATTACTGCAGAATTTATAAATTATATTTCTTATACATTCCAAAAATAGCATAAATTCTCTCTAATTCAGTGTATTTTTTCTTTAATTTGACTTCGGGTCGTTTGCGTGCGGCAAGTGGCATTTTATTCATAATTTACTAGGTAGGTACATCGATTTTACGTAAGATACACACACACAAAAAATTTCATCAAAATCGGTCCAGTCGTTTGAGAGAAGTTCAGTGACATACACACTCACAGAAGAATTATATATATAAAGATAATAGCTGCTCTGACTACGGGTGACTGTGGCTCTCTTGGCAGTGAAGATGAAAACTTTTCCATTACTTCACTGTTAGAAATGAAAATATTCCTCGTTGATGACACTCGTATATTTTAACTCAATTTAAACTCTAATGACACATCTTTCAATTGCCTTATATATATAACCAGAAACTTTAGAAGCGCGATTCAGAAAACTACACCTGCAATGACAGTGCCATCTCTTGCAATAATATTAAATTAAAACTATTATACATATACATTCTACACATCATAGATGGAGATTGTGCACTGTTTCATTCCTTGGACGTAACATTACTATCAGCCAGTAGTCTGTACGTCGACGACGACGTCGATTGTGACCATGAAAGTGTATTTCTGTTTTGTTAGTCTAGATTCTAGTAGGTAGTACATACGAGCCCCGGATTCGAGTCGCGGATCGGGTCAAATATAACTAGGTTATATAGAATTATAATACAGGTTAGGTTTTTCTGTTAATATATTCTCATTACAGGTCTTCGAAAATCGAAAACGACTTCTTTTTTCTTTCTCTATTGCGACTTCTACTACACACGGAATAATTTCTTGAGGAGTCTATTTTTTGAGGAAAACACAATTTTATTTGTAGCTTTTGATGAACTGATTCTTATAAGACTTGCACAGGCAAGGAGAGGTAATAGAACAGCTAAAAACGAACAAAGTGTAAGGGTATAAAGTAGTAGTATGGAGGAGAGCGAGAGAGAGAGAGAGAGAGAGGGGGACTCACGGTAACGTCATCGGTGGAGAGAAAGCCGGAGAGGCTGCCGGAGCCGTAGTGGATGGCGAAGTCCGTGCCGTTCTTCACATACGACTTGGACTTGGTGCTGTCGTACTTGTTGTGCAGCACTGTAAGGAAAATATACCATACATGTACACACACTGTACCATCGATACAAATCTATTGTCATAAATTACTTTATTCATAGCAGTATAAATGTATTATTAAAAATAAAAATGAAAACATAGTAGTTAAATAAAAAATAATGACAATATCTTACAAATGTTCATTGAACAAGAGTTTAATTTTTATTTGTATTTTGATTGTAAGGTTAAGTTAATAACAATAAACATTTATAATTTTTGATGACAATAATTATATGTATGTATGTATTGTATTCAGCCCTTAACGTCATTAACGTCCCACTGCTGGGCGCGGGCCTCCTTTCAGTACGAGGGGAATCAGACCATAGTCCACAACGGTGGCCAAGTACGGATTGATACGAAGAACGGACTTCACATGTCTTTCGAAAACTTGCTAGGTTCTCTCAGACATGCCGTTTCCTCACGATGTTTTCCTTCGCGTAAGGCAAGTGGTAATCATGTTAGAAATGATTTGCACATGAAAATAGAGGTGTGAGACCCGGGATTTAAACCCGCTTCAGTCGGTTTTCCAAGCGAGGGCATTACCAATGGGCTACCACTGCCTTATAATTAAAAAAAAATATTATGTATAAATTATAAACACAATATCTGTAGACTAAATTTAGATTTTTATTATTAATATGAATACATACAATTTGTAAATACTTACAACAAGCAATATTAGTGAAGTGGCATTTTTTGGAGGGAACCCACAAGTTGGAGGAGCCAGTGTCAAAAACCACTTTGAATGTCTGCGGTGGGTTGCCGATGGAGATGGGCCCATAATATTGAGCCTATATTATACAAAATAATAATTTATATTAGGTTTGTGCATAATTTTAACATAAATATAAATTTTATAGTGAATTATTGCCGCTGATTGAAATAAAGTATTATAAGATTCCCACGGCTGGGCATGATAATGCTTATAGTGGTATTGATAGTTTATAAGTTATTATTACATTGTAGAAAGAGAAATGTACTAATTATACATGTCTATTTTTTAATACAATAAATATATCTAAACGAGAAAAAAACCATTTCATATTGTACAGGAGCTGTACTGCTACGAGTGCTAGAATAAATGATTAAAGGGTAAGTTAATAACAATATATTTATTTATTTATTTATTTACTTTTTTTTACACATTGTATCAATTCAATGATCACTTGTGTACGTCAATTAGAAGACTTAAACTAAAGCTACGAGGGTTCGTAACGCGCCCTGGTCTGAGAAGAACCCACAAGAAACTCAGCCAAGTAACATTTTTTTTATTGTGATCATTGTTTCACAAACATCCTTACTTCAGTATAAAGAGCAATTCATTCCCAAGCTTTTTTATCACTTAAATAATCCTTTACATTATAATAGGATTTATTTATTAATTGTCTTTTAATGTAAATTTTAAATTTATTTATTGACAGTTTTAAAGTATCATCTGGTAGTTTATTGTAAAAGCGAATACTATTACCAATAAAGGAATTACCAATTTTATGGAGCCTAGTGGTGGGCTGAACTAGCTTATTTTTATTTCTAGTGTTTACATTATGCAGGTCACTATATTTCTTGAATTTATCAATATTTTTATGTACATATATTAGATTTTGATAGATGTATTGGCAGTGTACAGTCATTATTTTAATTTCTTTAAACTTATTCCGCAAAGATTCTCTTGGGCCTAAATTATATATAGCTCGAACAGCCCTTTTCTGCAGCACAAAAATTGTGTCAATATCAGCAGCATTACCCCATAGTAAAATACCATATGACATAATGCTGTGAAAATAGCTAAAGTATACTAACTTAGCTGTCGTTACATTTGTTAATTGACGTATTTTCTTAACCGCGTAGGCTGCAGAACTGAGCTTATTCGATAATTGAGAAATATGAGGGCCCCATTGGAGTTTGGCATCTAATGTAATGCCTAGAAATACAGTGGTATCAGCTAGATCTAGTTCCTCATTATTCAGTCGTACATTGGTTTTTACACTTTTAACATTTGGTAAAGTGAATTTTACACATTTTGTTTTTTTCTCGTTTAGTAAAAGGTTGTTGACATTAAACCATTGTACCACTTTGGATAAAGCAATGTTCACATCGTCAATTACTGCTTGTCGTCTGTTAACTTTAAAAACTAAAGATGTATCATCAGCAAACAAAACTATCCCGTGGTCATCCTTTACGAGGTATGGTAGGTCATTTATATAAATGAGGAACAAAAAAGGACCCAAAATTGAACCTTGTGGTACACCCATTTCAACAACTGATCCAGGGGAACGCTTTCCATTCACGTCTACCCTCTGGATTCTTTCATTCAAATATGATCTAAGTAAATCCAGAGCCTTATCTCTAATTCCGTAGTGGTGTAATTTTCTGACCAACGTTTCATGATGAACGCAATCAAATGCCTTGGACAAATCACAGAAAATGCCAAGTGCATCACGTGACTCATCCCAGGCCTCAAATATATTTAGAAGTAACGCGACTCCAGCATCGGCTGTTGAACGACCGCGAGTGAAACCGTATTGCTTTACATGTAATAGTTCATTATTATAAAAATGTTTCGTAATTTGAGTTAACATTATTTTTTCAAAGATTTTACTAAATGTAGGTAATATTGAAATAGGCCTAAAATTAGTGGCATCAGAGGTACAACCCGATTTAAACAAAGGAATAATTTTACTAAGTTTCATTAAGTCAGGAAACACACCAGATTCTACACACTTATTAAATATTAATGCTAAGTCAGATGCAACAACATCAATAAGTGGTTTAAGGATGCTAACAGAAATTCCCCAAAGATCTTTTGTTTTTTTAACATTCAGTAATTTAAATACATTTATAATTTGTTGTGCATTTATATTTTCGAACTTAAAGCTAATATTGCATTCTTCCACATTTTGTTCCAATAATTTGATCGCAGTGGCAGGTGAAGAGTTCAGAGACCTAGTAGTGGAAACTGGTATGTCGGTAAAAAAGGTTTCAAACGCGGCGGCTACCTCAGAGTCAGAACTAATGTATTTATTATCTATATTTAATTTAAAGCTATTGTTTAGAGTTTTACTCTTTCCAGTTTCCTCGTTAATTATTTTCCATGTAGCTTTAATTTTATATTATTATTGACTTGAGATATACTTGAAAATGGTCAGTACGAAGACACATAGTGATAAAGTGATAAGAGTCAAAAGGGTTATCATATGAGTAAACAAAGCCTAAGATAAAATTGTTTACATATACAGTATACATACTTATAATTCTTGTTTTTGTTGTTTTTGCTGCATGATTTCAATTGTAATAAATATGCATTTTTAAATTGAATGATATTTATGTGATAAAGAATAATAAGCTTCATTTTAAAATGCTTGCTTTTATCTATATAACATTCCAGTCGAGCATGTTTTCACCTATTAAATAAAGAATGTAATAACAAACTTTCTATTCAAGTATTTACTATGACTAAATGTACCTACTATTTAAAATTTTACCTATTTAAGTGCATGTTGAATCATGAATAATAATATTAATATTTACGATAGTATGGGTGTAGTAAATTAGTAAAAACTACATACATCCAAGTAGTTTGAAAGAGGCTCTGGAGCAGGTCCAGTGGCTGCATATTTGATGCGAGCCATATGTAGCTCTGTTCCCACTTCATGGAAGTGTTTGCGTACTGTCTGCATGCGGTAGAGCGGGATCCTATAATAAAAAAGTTACTTAACAAATAGTAATAAAAAGGACATACATTAAAATGGAAGTAAATAAATTTTCCTTATGATGATGATATCACCTTGTAAACTCTGCTGCACAGGATGCAGCGAGAGCCACGAGCAACAATAATATTCTGCCCATTGCTGCAAGTCACGGCTGGGCTCTGTGGATGAAAATAAAATATATTGTATAAGTATTTTATTATTATTTTTTTACGTAATTATAAACCGCTTTACGTACTGTTGGTGGTGCGTGAAGAAGTCTTCTGCGCGCAGTGCGCACAATTACGCAGTCGCTTTGTTGTGAGCTGGTGTCTTAACAAAATAATTAATCAAATTACCGGCACAATCGTTATTGGCCGCCGCACAATTCTGATTGTCACTTTATGCTTGTACTTGTTTGAGTAATACTAGGTATATATAGCAATATACTCTATCTTTATTGGCTTGTAACTTGGTAGCTATTTTAAAAAATTGCTTCGTTAATACGTCACTGTCAGTGTCAAATGTCAATGCTAATTGCTAAGTATTTGCTATCTGTAAGTGTAACAAAAACCATAGACAGAGAGAATTATCTGTCTACGAACGGAACTAATTCATCTATTTTATTTGTCATCCATGCTACGAACAAAAACAAAACGAAATTTGATGGCAGAATGCTTACAAGGTTAGCGTAAGCATTTATGCTATAGAGCGCGCGCTAGCAAATATGAACTGTAAGCACGAGTATCATAGAGTATATTGCTACATATATAAAACGGGTATGAAGTATGAACAGTCTCGAAATTGCAAGGGCGACGCTATTAGTTTATATATGTACTATGTAGCAATATACATTATACTCTATGGCTATTAGTCACGAAAAGTCAATCGCGCGGAATGTTGCTCTCGTCGGTAGTTGAATTTATGTAATCATGGTGAAATGTGCAGTTCCAAGCTGTAAAAAATGATTCACGAAAGCAAACTAAAACGAGCAAAGATATTTCTTTTCATCGGCAAATAATATTTTAATCAGAAAACGCTGATTTTAACAAAATTACTCAGGATGTTGCGGGAGGCGCGCGGATGGGTCGACACAACACGTGCTTCCGCGCCCCCCGCTTCTTACTTTCCCTCATTAAGAGCTAGTACTTACTTGTACCACGTTGTACTACTCGAATATTTTGTATAACCATAGTATTATAAATTAAGATCCTTTGTATTTGTCAAAAATAAAACTTTTAAATTTTAATGGCACCATACTACCTTACACTACTTACTTAATTTTAATTTTAAACATTTTTATAATGAGGATCAGTACAGTTATAGCAAATTCCATAGAATTAGTATCCACGTTATTTTATAAGACATAAGAATGATATATCTTTTTGAATTATCTAAATCATAATATAAATAAAGTAATAAGCATTACGCCGTTCCTACCGGCAAAATCCATGTACGCGGGTGCGTGTGACGTCACTGTGACGGTCCGAACGTTTAGCCAGCCCACCGGCCTCTTACTTCACAATTCGACCGACGGAGCAGCGCGCGACGCGGTCGGCTACTATATTTAGTGTTTTTTGAAGTGTGTTTGTGATATTTCAATAGAAAGTGTCAACATCTATACATATAATAAAATTCTAACTAAGTGGAATGCTGTACATTAAATATTTTTTGGAAAATCTTATTGAAATAAACATTATTTTCGATACAGAGGCCGAATCTATAGTTTTTAGAATTTTTGTCTTTCTGTTACCGCATCACAGAAAATTCACTGGCGGGATTTTCATGAAATTTGATATGGTGACAGCTGGTTATCTGGGTCAACATACAGGATACTTTTTACCGCGGGAAAATATCTAATTTCTTAGAAAAAGTACAAAAACTGCAATGTAAGGGTATACTAATATGTAAACCCGAAGAATTTGTTTTTTATTCATCTTAACGCGGGTCTGGGACCGTAAAACCCGGGTTTAGAGTTAAGCCAAAAAAACGGTTACCCATTCAAAATGAACGTAGAAAAACCTTGTTACCCATTATATGTGTTACCTACCCTTAAGCAAATGAAATGTGTTAATCATTTGTAATGATGTGAGCCCTACTATAGAATTAACCCTATCAAAAGGGTTACCACATCGTTTTACGTGATTATCCCGAAACTTACTTTTTAACTGGTGATGAAAAAAGGGCGGGGGAATATACCTATTTGTTTCTAAAAATTCGTGTAGCACTTCAAAACAATGTTAATTTAAAGTTTCATACTCCTACCTGTGCACGTTTACTTATTAAAATATATATTGAACCGTCACAAACGTAAGTATTTATTTTTCTTTTTGTGATTGTATATTTTATTTAAAAATTGATTTTAGTAACGTTTTATATATAGATAACTATTTTACATTTACTTTTATTTTTAATTAATTTTATAAAAAGCTGAAATAGTACCAGAAACGGAGCCAAATAACGATGAAACCCAATGTGATAGCCCCTCTTCAGTAAAACGACTCAATGAAGGCGGTAATTAATCCGTTTACATATACTTGTTAAAATCTTTGTTTTTCTCTTGATTTTTTGGGTTTTCAAAGAGCAATAGCAATAATAGCAGCAGCCTCTTTCTCAAGTATGTTTTTAAATACTTGTAATGTACATATATTATATAAACTATTTTTTTAAAGTCTAGGTTCTTACTAATTACAAATTTGTGTTTTTATATATTACAGAATACCGAGTTGATGAAGACTCGTATAATATATTTGAGCCAAACTCTTAAAATTTAGACCAATACAAGGATTACGAAGCCCGTGATACATTAAAAACAATTGAATTTACTGAAAGCAGTACACAAACGTATGCCGAAGAAAACACTAAAAAAATGGAATTTGCAAATAATGCTTTTGGAACATTCGTTGGGCTGGAATTGGCTAATGTACCGGTTCTGAAGAGGCGTTACGTTATGTACCAAATAATTAAAATAATAGAAAATAATTCATAAATGTTATGAATAAATTATTTTAAATTAAATTATTATTCTACATATTTCTTAAAATAAAAAGACATAAATATTTACATAAGACTTTATTTTTTATTATAACAAGTTTTAAAAGAAGTTTCTATTTTTCTAGTCATGTATATGTGTGTGTCATGTGTGTGTGTGTGTCATGTGTGTGTGTCATGTGCGTGTGTCGTGTGTGTGTGTGTGTGTGTGTCGTGAGTGTGTGTGTGTGTCATGTGTGTCATGTGTGTGTGTGTGTGTGAGTCGTGTGTGTGTGTGTCATGTGTGTGTCGTGTGTGTGTGTCATGTGTGTGTCATGTGTGCCATATGTGTCATGTGTGTCATGTGGGTGTGTCATGTGTGTGTCATGTGTGCCATATGTGTCATGTGTGTCATGTGGGTGTGTCATGTGTGCCATGTGTGTGTGTGTCATGTGTGCCATGTGTGTGTGTGTGTGTGTGTGTCATGTGTGTGTGTCATGTGTGCCATGTGTGTGTGTGTCATGTGTGCCATGTGTGTGTGTGTGTCATGTGTGCCATGTGTGTGTGTCATGTATGTCATGTGTGTGTCATGTGTGCCGTGTGTGTGTGTGTGTGTGTGTGTCATGTGTGCCATGTGTGTGTGTGTCATGTTTGTCATGTGTGTGTGTGTCATGTGTGCCGTGTGTGTGTGTGTGTGTGTCATGTGTGTGTGTGTGTGTTCATGTGTGTGTCATGTGTGTGTCATGTGTGTGTGTCATGTGTGTCATGTGTGCCAAGTGTGTGTGTGTCATGTGTGTCGTGTGTGTGTGTGTCATGTGTGCCAGTGTGTGTGTGTCATGTGTGTCGTGTGTGTGTGTCGTGTGTGTGTGTGTCGTGTGTGCCATGTGTGTGTGTGTGTCGTGTGTGTGTGTCGTGTGTGTGTGTCATGTGTGTGTGTGTCATGTGTGTGTGTGTCATGTGTGTGTCATGTGTGTGTGTCATGTGTGTGTGTCATGTGTGTGTGTGTGTCATGTATGTGTGTCATGTGTGTAGTGTGTCGTGTGTGTGTCATGTGTGCCATATGTGTGTGTGTCATGTATGTCATGTGTGTGTGTCATGTGTGCCATGTGCGTGTGTGTCATGTATGTGTGTATGTGTGTGTCATGTGTATCATGAGTGTCATGTGTGCCATATGTGTCATGTGGGTGTGTCATGTGTGTCGTATGTGTGTGTCGTGTGTGTCGTGTGTGTCATGAGTGTGTGTTTCATGTGTGTGTGTGTGGGTGTGTGTGTGTGTGTGTGTGTCATGTGTGTGTTTGTCATGTGTGTGTGTGTCATGTGTGTGTTTGTCATGTGTGTGTGTGTCATGTGTGTGTGTGCCATGTGTGTTTTATGTGTGTCATGTGTGTGTCATGTATGTCATGTGTGTGTGTGTGTGTCGTGAGTGTGTGTGTGTGTGTGTCATGTGTGTGTGTGTGTGTGAGTCGTGTGTGTGTGTGTCATGTGTGTGTCGTGTGTGTGTGTCATGTGTGTGTCATGTGTGCCATATGTGTCATGTGTGTCATGTGGGTGTGTCATGTGTGTGTCATGTGTGCCATATGTGTCATGTGTGTCATGTGGGTGTGTCATGTGTGCCATGTGTGTGTGTGTCATGTGTGCCATGTGTGTGTGTGTGTGTGTGTGTCATGTGTGTGTGTCATGTGTGCCATGTGTGTGTGTGTCATGTGTGCCATGTGTGTGTGTGTGTCATGTGTGCCATGTGTGTGTGTGTCATGTATGTCATGTGTGTGTGTCATGTGTGACGTGTGTGTGTGTGTGTGTGTGTGTGTGTGTCATGTGTGCCATGTGTGTGTGTGTCATGTATGTCATGTGTGTGTGTGTCATGTGTGCCGTGTGTGTGTGTGTGTGTCATGTGTGTGTGTGTGTGTGTCATGTGTGTGTGTCGTGTGTGTGTGTGTGTGTCATGTGTGTGTGTCATGTGTGTCATGTGTGCCAAGTGTGTGTGTGTCATGTGTGTCGTGTGTGTGTGTGTCATGTGTGCCAAGTGTGTGTGTGTCATGTGTGTCGTGTGTGTGTGTCGTGTGTGTGTGTGTCGTGTGTGCCATGTGTGTGTCATGTGTGTCGTGTGTGTGTGTCGTGTGTGTGTGTCATGTGTGTGTGTGTCATGTGTGTGTGTCATGTGTGTGTCATGTGTGTGTGTCATGTGTGTGTGTCATGTGTGTGTGTGTGTCATGTATGTGTGTCATGTGTGTAGTGTGTGTCGTGTGTGTGTGTGTGCCATATGTGTGTGTGTCATGTATGTCATGTGTGTGTGTCATGTGTGCCATGTGCGTGTGTGTCATGTATGTGTGTATGTGTGTGTCATGTGTATCATGAGTGTCATGTGTGCCATATGTGTGTGTGTGTGTGTGTGTCATGTGTGTGTGTCATGTGTGCCATGTGTGTGTGTGTCATGTGTGTGTGTGTGTGTGTGTGTGCCATGTGTGTGTGTGTCATGTATGTCATGTGTGTGTGTCATGTGTGCCGTGTGTGTGTGTGTGTGTGTGTGTGTGTCATGTGTGCCATGTGTGTGTGTGTCATGTATGTCATGTGTGTGTGTGTCATGTGTGCCGTGTGTGTGTGTGTGTGTGTGTCATGTGTGTGTGTGTGTGTGTCATGTGTGTGTGTCATGTGTGTGTGTGTGTGTCATGTGTGTGTGTCATGTGTGTCATGTGTGCCAAGTGTGTGTGTGTCATGTGTGTCGTGTGTGTGTGTGTCATGTGTGCCAAGTGTGTGTGTGTCATGTGTGTCGTGTGTGTGTGTCGTGTGTGTGTGTGTCGTGTGTGCCATGTGTGTGTCATGTGTGTCGTGTGTGTGTGTCGTGTGTGTGTGTCATGTGTGTGTGTGTCATGTGTGTGTGTCATGTGTGTGTCATGTGTGTGTGTCATGTGTGTGTGTCATGTGTGTGTGTGTGTCATGTATGTGTGTCATGTGTGTAGTGTGTGTCGTGTGTGTGTCATGTGTGCCATATGTGTGTGTGTCATGTATGTCATGTGTGTGTGTCATGTGTGCCATGTGCGTGTGTGTCATGTATGTGTGTATGTGTGTGTCATGTGTATCATGAGTGTCATGTGTGCCATATGTGTCATGTGGGTGTGTCATGTGTGTCGTATGTGTGTGTCGTGTGTGTCGTGTGCGTGTGTCATGAGTGTGTGTTTCATGTGTGTGTGTGTGGGTGTGTGTGTGTGTGTGTCATGTGTGTGTTTGTCATGTGTGTGTGTGTCATGTGTGTGTTTGTCATGTGTGTGTGTGTCATGTGTGTGTGTGCCATGTGTGTTTTATGTGTGTCATGTGTGTGTCATGTATGTCATGTGTGTGTGTGTGTGTCGTGTGTGTGTCGTGTGTGTGTGTGTCGTGTGTGTGTAACGTGTATGTGTCGTGTGTGTGTGTCGTGTGTGTGTGACGTGTGTGTGTGTCGTGTGTGTGTGTGTGTGTGTGTCATGTATGTCATGTGTGTGTGTGTCGTGTGTGTGTCGTGTGTGTGTGAGTCGTGTGTGTGTGTGTGTGTGTGTCGTGTGTGTGAGTCGTGTGTGTGTGTGTGTCGTGTGTGTGTCGTGTGTGTGACGTGTGTGTGTGAGTCGTGTGTGTGTGTGTGTCGTGTGTGTGTGAGTCGTGTGTGTGTGTCGTGTGTGTGTGTCGTGTGTGTGTGTGTGTCGTGTGTGTGTGTGTCGTGTGTGTGTGTGTGTGTGTGTGTGTGTGTGTGTCATGTATGTGTGTGTGTCGTGTGTGTGTGACGCGTGTGTGTCGTGTGTGCCATGTGTGTGTCATGTATGTGTGTGTGTCGTGTGTGTGTGACGCGTGTGTGTCGTGTGTGCCATGTGTGTGTTATGTGTGTCATGTGTGTGTGTCATGTATGTCATGTGAGTGTCATGTGTGTCATGTGTGTGTGTCATGTGTGTGTCATGTGTGTGTCGTGTGTGTGTCGTGTGTGTGTGTCGTGTGTGTGTGGTCGTGTGTTTGTCGTGTGTGTGTCATGTGTGTGTGTGTCGTGTGTGTGTCATGTGTGTGTGTCACGTGTATCGTGTGTGTCATGTGTGTGTTTGTCATGTGTGTGTGTGTGTCATGTGTGTCGTGTGTGTGTGTGTGTGTCGTGTATGTGTCGTGTGTGTGTCGTGTATGTGTCATGTGTGTGTGACGTGTGTGTGTCATGTGTGTGTATGTGTGTGTGTGTGTGTGTGTCGTGTGTGTCATGTGTGTGTTTGTCATGTGTGTGTGTGTGTGTGCCACGTGTGTGTTACGTGTGTCATGTGTGTATCATGTATGTCATGTGTGTGTGTCATGAGTGCCGTGTGTGTGTGTGTGTCGTGTGTGTGTCATGTGGGTGTGTCATGTGTGTGTGTCATGTGTGTGTGTCGTGTGTGTGCCATGTGGGTGTGTCATGTGTGTGTGTCGTGTGTGTGTGTCGTGTGTGTCATGTGTGTGTGTGTGTCGTGTGTGTGTGTCGTGTGTGTGTCGTGTGTGTCATGTGTGTGTGTCATGTGTGTGTGTCATGTGTGTGTGTCATGTATGTCATGTGAGTGTATCATGTGTGTGTGTCATGTGTGTGTCGTGTGTGTGTCGTGTGTGTGTGTCGTGTGTGTGTGGTCGTGTGTTTGTCGTGTGTGTGTCATGTGTGTGTGTCGTGTGTGTGTCATGTGTGTGCTTGTCATGTGTGTGTGTGTGTCATGTGTGTGTTTGTCATGTGTGTGTGTGTGTCATGTGTGTCGTGTGTGTGTCGTGTGTGTGTCGTGTATGTGTCATGTGTGTGTTGACGTGTGTGTGTCATGTGTGTGTATGTGTGTGTGTGTGTCGTGTGTGTGTGTCGTGTGTGTCATGTGTGTGTGTCGTGTGTGTGTGTCGTGTGTGTGTCATGTGTGTGTGTCATGTGTGTGTGTCATGTGTGTGTGTCATGTATGTCATGTGATGTGTCATGTGTGTGTGCATGTGTGTGTGTCATGTGTGTGTGTCATGTGTGTGTCGTGTGTGTGTGTGTCGTGTGTGTGTGTGTGTGTGTGTCATGTGTGTGTGTGTGTGTGTCATTTGTGTCATGAGTATCATGTGTGCCATGTGTGTCACGTGTGTCAAGTGTGTGTCGTGTGTGTGTGTCGTGTGTGTGCGTGTGTGTGTCGTGTGTGTGTGTCATGTGTGTGTGTGTGTGTGTCATGTGTGTGTGTGTCTGTCATGTGTGTGTGTCATGTGTGTCATGAGTATCATGTGTGTCATGTGGGTGTGTCATGTTTGTCATGTGTGTGTTATGTGTGTCATGTGTGTCGTGTGTCATGTGTGTCATGTGTGTGTCATGTGTGTGTGTCGTGTGTGTGTGTGTCGTGTGTGTGTCATGTGTGCCGTGTGTGTGTCGTGTGTGTGTGTGTGTCGTGTGTGTGTGACGTGTGTGTGTGTCATGTATGTCATGTGAGTGTGTCATGTGTGTCATGTGTGTGTCATGTGTGTGTGTCGTGTGTGTGTCGTGTGTGTCATGTGTGTGTGTCGTGTGTGTGTCATGTGTGTCTTTGTCATGTGTGTGTGTGTCATGTGTGTGTGTGTGCCATGTGTGTGTTATGTGTGTGTTATGTGTGTGTGTCGTGTGTGTGTCTGTCTGTCTGTCTATCTGTCTGTGTTTGTGTGTGTCTGTGTGTGTGTGTGTGTGTGTCTGTGTTTGTCTGTGTGTGTGTGCGTGTGCGCGTGTGTGCGTGTGCATGCTTGCTTATGTGTGCGCGTACGTGCGTGTAAAGTAAGAGTATTAAGAATGGGAGTCCAAGTTATCGTCATATAAATCGTGATTTGATCTTAAAAGCATTACATTTTGTAATAAATGACCGTCCATGTTACTTCTTAAAGAAGATAAAATAAATTTTAATGATGAAAATAAACGTTCAACAGACACTTGAGTCGCAGGTGCTGCTAAAACTGTATTAGCAACTGCATCTAATGTAGAAGAAACAGTTCCTTTATTTGCCCAATTGTTTTATAATATTTTCAGTTGGGGCTAATCTTGGTGCAAATCTTAATTCTTTCAATGTAATTTCAAAAGAAGAAGCTTTCTTTGCAGAGTGTAATTCTCTTTCTTTTTCTGTTTGTTGTAATATTCTTTCTATGTCTGTGGTAAATGTCTGTGAACTAGAGGTATTTTGATTTTTTTCAATTAAATGGGGATCCTTATAAAGTATATTCTCATCAATTTGAGATTCTTTTATATGCTGTAGCTGTGTATAGGTCTCTTGGAGCAAAGATTGTGCTTTTGCACACTCTTCATCGGACAAAATGACGTTCAGTCGTCTATCTAGATATATATATGTTTTCTAAAACTAAATTATTATTCAAAAGATTTTTTTCTCTTGCCTTCATAGATTTAAGCAAATCTTGAGCAAAAGGTATAGAAAAAAACTCCATACGAGATTTGCACGTCAACCATATAATAAAAATATCGCCAATAGTGATTTGTTGTTTTTGTAAACTTACAGTCGCTTCATTTATTGGTTTTAAACAACTAATAGTTAATGAATGTTCATCCCAAAATTTTGTCGACAACAAATTAGCAATGTCGGAATTACTTTCACATACCGATTTAAGAGCAAAGAGACGTCCCAACATTTTATAAGTAGATATCCAACGCATTGTGCAATCAATGATGGGTTTTTTTAAATTGGATACTCTGAGAATATTTTTTATGGTGGGTCTTCGTAAAATACGTACCACTTTTCTTGCCAATTCTATTATACTTTGTGTTTCAATGTTTACATTTATAGCGTCTCTTACTGCTAATTGCAGCGTATGCGCAGCACAAAGCATTACGCGAGGCTTATATTTATATGGTGGTATGGTGCTATTATTAATATGGTCTAAAAAAGAATTAATATTCATAATATTTTCAAATTCATGTATTTCTTGTGTGCGTTCATTTTCTTTCTCTATTTCCTCATCATCACTTGTATCATCTGCGTCTTCATTTTCTTTATTAGTTTCATCTTCATTCTCAGTATATAACTTACAGCCTAATAGGGTAGTCATTTTTTTTAAATTCTTGCCGTTGTCCGTAGTTATGGAATATATTTGTGAAATGTCGATCATAAAATCATTCAAAATTTCGATAAGCTTCTCTGTTAAAAAATCACCAGTTTGCCTTTCAACTGTTTCAACAATAGCTAAATTTCTAACTTTTATTTCTCCGTCTTTAACATATTGCATATTAATTCCTAAAAAATTTCTATCCATATACGTAGCGGCGTCTAGTTTAAGACTAATCATTTTATGTCTAACTTCTTTGCTTATTTTTAATTTGACTTCGTATGCTTTATCTATTACAAGTTTTTTAATGGATCCAATAGACATTTCGTGAGCGTTTGAGGGTGTTACCATTTTAATAATGTCTTGGAAAGCTTGGTCTTGTAAAATAGCAAAAGGTCTTCCATGAATGGTCACTAATTTAACACAATTGTGTTTTAATTGTTTAATTCGCTCTAAAGACACCTTTGATTGTGGCTTACTATTTTCTTTATTCATTGTCATAATACTCTTGTACTCATTATAATGTTTCAACGATAAATGATTTTTTAAATTAGTAGTATGTTTACCCTAAAACAAACAAAAAAAGATTAGACATAAAAATAAAGTATACTATAGTTACTCCAAGTACATAATTAGTCATAGTCCAACTGTTTCAGTGAGAAGAAGTGACGAACACATCATTACACACGCACACACATGTGTACACACAAACACATACATACACAATAACCATAAAAACATATCAAACATTTACTCTTCTTCTCGATGTTGTCATACTTAAAGTATCGATAAACAGCATCGGTTTTAATTGGAGGCATTTTAAAATAACAAGACTAAGAGCACTTTTCATATCACTCGCGTGTTGTCGAATAAAATAAAATTGCATTTCTTCAGGCCTAGACACCTAAACAACGAAAGAAACATGTCCGTACACGTTAATACTCGTAGGTGTTCGTTTGCCGCCTTTTTATGTTTTCTATACTACACTATAATATGTAATGTTTCTTAATAATTTTAGAGACTAAAATTGTACCATTATATTTGTTAGACAACACGTTATATATGAAGTAACCCATTATTTATTGGGTAACCTAATACCTAACCCAACAGATAGGGTTAACCCTATTAAACATATGATTTAATTAAGCCTGTTGACTGGGTAACCCTATGAAAAGGGTTTCTTGTTAAAACCCTTAAAAAAAACCCAGGTTAAAACCCTTTAAAGGGTAACCAAATGGGTCCCTGACGCGGGTGGAGCCGCGGGCAATGCTAGTAATTATATAATAATTACATTACGGGATTTAAACGCGTGAATTCACCTTTAATTCCCGAAATTTGCGTTTAAGTCCCGTAGTGTAATTATTATATAATTATGGAACGCAAAAAGTTAAAGAGAATAATATATAATCTTAATTTAGTTTACTTTTATTTAAAACAATCAAAATACTAAGCATCACTATTACAACATAGATTTACAAATGATTGATATTAATTTGAAATACTGTAATTTTAAATAATAAAGTCTATATGTGCGTGAATATACTTCTTTTTTAATTAAATTCTAAAAGTTTTACTAGGCGCATCACTATTCAACCGCTTCATCTACAAGTAGGTATCAATAGGTGTGTATATGACATCTGCTTACGTTTAGCATAATGGATAATGAGCGATACGCGCGCTCTATAGCATAATATGTATACTCTAAGATGTTCACCGATTACTCGAAGACTCCTGAACCGATTTGGATTTTTTTTGTTTCAAAGGTATACTTCCCAGGTGGTCCCATATAAATTTTATCGAAATCGGTCGAGCGGTTTTTAAAAACTACACTAAAAATGGAAAAATAAAAACTTCGCCTATCTCGATGGGCGGTGTAACGTGCGGTTTGCTCCTGGCGATTCCCTGATAGCAGAGTGGGCCGATGGTCAGCATCGGCAGGCAACCTTCGGGGCGTCGAGCGGTCGTGGTTAAGTGCGTAAGCGACCATACGACGCCTCATTAAGACGGGGGATTTTATAGCTCTATATGTGTATAAATAATATTTAGTCAATTTTTACCCGACTGCAGCGAAGTCCAAAGGAGGGTTATGTGTATGACCTGTATGTATGAGTGTATGTATGTCCGACCCTATGTTCCCTCATAATTACTAAACGGCTTAACCGATTTTGATGACTCACTCGTAAGTCCTTAGATTCGTCTTAATAACGCGAGTGTCATAGGGAATAGAGAGAGAGAATCGAGAGGGGTATCAAAATACAGGTTTTTAAGAGACGATTACAAAAATATATACAGGTATTATATTTAAAAATATTCTCATATAAATAATCAAATAATATAAATTGTCTGACACTAAACTAAAAAAATGTAAATAAAAAAAATAATTAAAATCCGACTGAGTTAAAAGCTAATTAAAATGATGACAATGAGAACAAGTTGACGCAGAAACATAGTATTATGCAGTTAGCTTTTGACACAGTCGGGTTTTTAATTTTTGTAAATATTTATTTTATTTCATTTGAGGATTAATCTAGCTACGGAAAGTAAAACTACATAATATTTAGAATACAGTTAATTTTATAAATCAGATAACAACATTAATGATATTTTGGCCACTCTCTCATTACAATTATTACACGCCATGCCACAGCCGCCCGCCGTGTGCTCGTAGCCTTACACTAAGCTAGCAGAGCATTCAGTGCACTCTGCTTATTCGAAATATCGAAGGCACAATAGTTTGTATGTTAATATAGTTACTTTAAAAAATTCGCCCTTTAAAGTTTGCTCCAAAGATATTATTTTTATTATTCAAGGTAACACAGCGTCTTCAGCCGAGTTACAAATTATAATATTTATTAAATATATCAACTTTGGACTCGGGTTCCTTAAAAAGAGAATATAATTTAGTTAGTCTACTAAATATATTTCCTTACTCTAATAATTGTCAATAGGGACGGTATTCCTTGTAAAACTTTAAAACAATCATAATATATTAAATTCTAAAAAATCTTACAAAGCAGTAATAGATCTACAATTACGTCCGATACGATCAATGTTAAATACAAAAATATGATAATAGAGTGCACTGACGCTTCACAACAGAGGTTCCAAATGAGGTCGCAGAACTCAGAAGTACCCGCCTCCGCTGACACCGCGCTAGCGCTAACATTACAGTCATATCGTCGTAGTGAGAAGTGCTCAAATGTACATTACTGACATAGTTTCATTTTGTGCAGACATTAGTGACGAGTAATTACAATCGGTATTGTTAGAATGAGTGAAAAATAGTTTTATAAAAGCTGTGATCAACCAAAACAGCCGAGTAGTACAAATAAATAGCCACTTTCAGTTTTTCCCACATTTTCTATTACTTTATTTTTTTATTAAATATCGTATGATTCTTAAGGAGTATCTATCCCAAGTTATTGACTTACCTACATCTATGCTATGATGCTACATTTGTATTAAAAAAAGTAAACGAGCAAGTTACAGTAGTCGCATATGATGTGTAACATCTGACATCTCACCTTATTATGTTTATTTTCTTTACTTAGACTATTTAACTTAAATTTGCATTTAGATTTGCTATTGTAATCTAATTAGACTGACTAAAGTAAAAAAATTGTATAATTACGTAAGTTGCAAATGAAAGTTTTTATTTGAGATATATTTCAATAATTTGATATATGAAAATCGGAAAATTGTATAAGAGAAATGTGAAAACCTGTATTATATAAAGTTTATATACAAGAAAATTTTAGTCATTGTAGTTATATAAAATATTGTTGTTTTACATAAGATAGAAATACATAAGGGAATAACTGTGATAAAAATAATAAGGTTTAGGGGTACAAATGTATCAGTCGGACTCCAGCTCTCAGCAGAACAACAACAAGGTCGAAAAATCACGAATAAATGGAAGTAATCTTGAAGAATTGTTTTCTTTCAAACCAACATCATACAGTCCAACATAGAAATTATCCTTGTAATTAATTAGTTTTTTTTTTATAAAAATATCAACTGAGCAGCGACGGAAATTAAACTCATACTTTTAAAAGGTGTGTGTGTATTTTTGTACGCAGGTAAGAAGTTATACATCTTTATTTTTTTAGAGCATGTAAATAAAAACTTGTTTTTTTTTTAAATGTTTAAACTTCTTTCAATGTTATTTACTTTTCGTATTCTTCTCAGCAAACACTTTCATTTGATATCCATATCATAGGAGTGCATAAAAAACAATCCACCATCTTTGGGAGTCTGTCACATTGGACTTATAACGACGTCACTTTGCTGTCTAGCTCATCAAGTCTTTTCATTTGATATCCATATGATGGGGATGCATAAAAAACAGTCCGCCATATTGGATTTACACTTTTTACCATCAGACGGCCAACTATACCACCGCGCGCGCTCGTTAGTCAAATCATATAGAGCGCGCTTCCCCGACTTCCTGTTACGCACTTCCTTGTGTGTGTCCTTTCTCACGAAATCACTCGCACAGATTGCAGGAAAGCGAGAGGAAAGATGTTACACCTCATAAGTATGAAATTACCTCGCTTTAAATAAAGTACCTGGGCGACCGAGCTTTTTTCAGGAAAAGATATAAAAAATGCTAGTTTTTTTATAAAAAGAACACCTATATATGTAGATAAACTTAAAAAACAAAACGTTATCGAAATACAAAATTTGATCGTTAGAGCTGTTTCAGAGATACACAAAATATTTTATATATATATATATATATATATATGAATTGCTCAATGAGAAATATTTACACTGCGTGTAACGAGAGCTAGACAATATATTTTTATGCTTAAATATTTATCTCCTTAAGCCATCGTCGGCGCCATCAATCAATGCCAAATGCAATATTCTGTACGTTAAAAGCCCGCACGTTCAATACTATATCGCAATTACCCGTCTCTTAGGAAATCAAATGGCAGTACATTTAAATTACTTGAAGTGTATAGAGGGGTTTCGATAGAAACATGATCGTGGCGGGCGCGTCTCGTCCGACCTTCACCTGCTACTATTTGAATATACAATATATAATTATAAATTATACTCGTTATATTAAAGTTATTTTGTAGGAATTACTCTCATACAGATCATTGCATTGCTGTAGAAGCCTGCCGAGGTAGTTATATATTTTGATGACATTTTCTAAATATTAACACAGTGCCATTTAACACAGTGCCCTCTGTGTACTAATCTTCGAGGACAAGACACGCCCATATTCACGCATACTTTAAGATATAACTATTTTTAACATGATATTAAAAATATTTTTAAGTAGGTACAGAAAGAACAGTATAGATAATATTTACAGATGTCGCAAAATGTACACAACACGTTCATGTCCTTATAGCTAATATAGCTACATTTATACACATATTCCATGTAATACATAGTGAAAGGTATTTATTTATCATAATTTTACTATTTTAACAAAATAAATTTAAAAAATATACTTTTTTAAAAGAAAAAATAACTATTTAATGTTATAAAATAATCATATAATGTTCATATATTGTATGTACATTTTTATATTTTTCTATTTTACAATAGTACCACCGCTTCGAATGCACTACACATTTTCCTTATATCGTGTGCTATATAAAAAAAAACTCTTTATGTACGCATCAAATGCGGGAATATAACTAATACTTGGAAATGACCTATATAATATATAGCACACTGTAGTCTCAATGCTGAGGAAAGTAGCTCGTCTCTTCCAACACTACAAACTTGGATATTTACATATATAACAAGTAGCAGGGAGTTCTAGTTGTACACATGTACACATGTATTTAATACAGCGTCCGTTCAGTGATATGTCTCCGCGAGGGTAGAGCAGGCCCCGGTTCGTTCTCGGTCTCGTTCTTTAACCGGTTAAAGAAAACGCACGGTTTGATAAACCTAAATAATAACAGTTACCGGTTATTCTAAGAGAAAGGTTGGATTTCGGTTTTGATACCGAAATTAACCGGTCAGTTCATAAGTAAGAAACATTCATGTATCCTTCTATTAAGCAATTCACCATTAGCAAAGAGAGTGTGAACGTACAATAACCGGTTAATTTTGATCATGGAACCTAAATCCGTCAAAAACCATCCTCTGGGATTTAACCGGTCAAAGAACATAACCGAAACCTTCAAAGGTGGAACCGGAAAGGCAATGCAGCACTCAGTGCAGCGCGCGGCGGTAGAGGCGCTCGTCCGCGCTCAGCACGCGCACGGCGAAGGCGTCCAGCGCCAGCGGCGCGCCCTGCACTATCTCCACGTTGCCCGCGTTCGCCTGCAAGCAACAATGTTGTATTTATATACATATTATCACAGAACATATAATGCTATACTAGTACAGAGTGCATTCCATACAAATGATTGACTTTGCTAATCCGCGCTCACACAGCGCGCAATTTTTTTGTTAAAATGGGTAATAGATGGCGCAAGTGAGAATTAAAATTTTGCCAGTAAGTATAAACCAATCAATGTTTTAGTTTTTCGGAAATTTTGTATAAACTTATTTATTTCTAAGTCTCGTGTAAGACATGTATTTTTGTTTCTTTTTTAGTAGCTTCAATTTAGTTTTATTTAATATTTTTATTCAATTAGTTTCACTTATTATTTTTGTAAACATACTTATTTAGCATCCGTCACTTTTGATGACAAATCAGTTCATTTGTAATAATTTAGGGTAATATAGGTCTAATTGTATTCTTACTGTTTTAGATTGTTTGTATATGACTGTTTTTACCTGAATAAATAAATAAAAAAATAAAATAAAAAAAGGTGACATCTAGCAGCTCTAACTGTAAATGTAAATGCTCTAAATGATGGATGGCGATAAAAGCTACCCCCGACTGCCGCTGCACAATGTTGTAGGTACCTCTATTGTAAAGGCCTCTCAAGGTCACTATGGCAATTATTTTTATATATTCCGTTTCATGTTTTATATATTGTATAGACTTACGTATATAAATATTATTTGTTAACGCAAAAAAAAAATGAAACGAGAAATAACGAAATTAACCTATAAAATATATCGGTATCAAAGTAAAATAAAATATTTTTTATTAAATTTATCAACTTTTTTTTACATTGAGCGCCATCTGTGAACAGAGTATACATAATTATTATCAAAGATCGTGCCATCACAACGTAGTACCTATTATTGCCGCCAGAAAACAAGAATATCATTAAATTTTATATTTTTTTAAAAATTAGTATATATTTCTACATTATTTAATTTTTCCTTACTTTAAATAATTCTTTAAAATTTGGTTAAATACTTTTTTCATTTTTTTTTTATATTTGGAATTTTAGGTGAACATTAAAAACAAATCGATACATATTACGCCATCTGGTATATAATATTTTTAACTAATTTTTACTTTGTTCCTAATGAGACCCCATGATATTATACTCTGCTATTATATTTTTCATTTATATGGAGAATCAATTGTAGTGTAGGTTTGTGATAGAGAATAATAACGTAAGTGTGGGGTTTCTAAATTATACTGGAACTGATGACGTCCTAGTCTAACGTCACGATAGCGGGAAGTCGTAAGGTCGCTTGCACATACACTATATCATTCACATAAAAAGCTAACTCAACGGTATGTTCTCGAGCCATCCAAACGTTAACTGCGCTTGACGTCTCTTAACATCTGTGGTTGGACGAGAAACGATAACGAGAAATAATAAATGATTAATTTACTTTATCTTTGGTGGTATTCCGGTTCAGTTCGACAGGACAGATTATATGCACAAATAGTAAATGACATCGCGAAATAAAAGAATCTAATAACAGATAGGACAAACCAAAAAGAGCGTCGCCAGGAAGAGCTTGCAGACGTCGGCGGGGTCGGCGGCGGCGCGCGCCAGCACGGCGGGGAAGGGCGCGTCGGGCGCGGCGGCGCGCAGCACGGCGGCGCACGCGCGCGGCACGTCGGCGCCGCGCGCCTCCGCCGCCGCGGCGCGCGCCAGCACCGCCGCGCGCCACCGCCCCCACTCCCCCTCCCCCTCCCCCTCCGGCGCGCTCCCCGGCAGGCTCCCCGGCAGGCTCTGCGGGTGCACATAAAACTTGCAATTAGAGCGGTCACACTTTTAAGGTTTTGCCGAGTCGGTTTTCGTATACGTGTGTATACGTCATTGGAAACTGTCTACGATAGTTGTTTCAATAAATCGTAACACGTGATCTATATTAAATTGCAATTTTCAATTATCATTTTCGTTTAGAAATATTAGCGTGAATAATCTTCCTTTGAGAAAGTTTCTGTGAGTTAAGGTGCCTGTGATATTAATTAAGGCTTATTCAGATAATTTCAGTTAATGATAAAAAAAATCTAAAAGCATTAACTGATCATTGAAAAATTAACCACTTATTATTTACTTATACGTTGGTAGTATGTGTATACATATATGTTTTTATGTGTGTATGTTTGTTGCTCCTTGGCTGGACGGATTTAGATGAAATTTAATAAACAGATCGACTTCGATCTGAAATAGCGGCATAGAACGAGATGGTCCAGGTCCGCGAGTACGCACCGCGAGCGCGGTGGCGGCGGGCGCGTCGTCGGCACGCGACGTGTCGGAGCCGCCCAGCGAGCTCTGCTCGAAGAACCCGTCGTCGTCGCTGTCGCCGCCCGCCGCCGCCGCCGTCGCCCTCGCCACCGCCACCACCGTGGCCGTCGCCGTCGCCGCCGTCGCCGCCTCCGCCTCCGCCCGGCTCCAGCCCGCGAACCCTGCGAGTGGCTCGTTCATGTTAGACATACATTTTAGATCTGTTATTAAAAAAAGACGTCATTTTGGTTATAATATTTACATAAATTTTATTAATTCAATATTATTTCAATCTGTTTACATATTATTATATTTTAATACTGACCTCCAATATCCCTCAAATCTGTTAAGTCGAAACCACGAAACTCTGAAAATATATAAATACAATTTTTAAATAAAATTGCCATTGGGCTAAACGTAATAAAACATACTAAAAAAAATTTCAAGTTGTCAAATAAAAAAAAGGTAAAAAAAACTAAATAATAAACTTAAAATGATAATTGGGTTAGTTAACATCGCTACTCGATCGAGATACTTCTTACGAGCTCTTAAATAGGTCTTCATCGCTCATTCGCCAACTCAATTGACCAACTATTTATTGACGATCATGATGAACATTTATCAGATTATTAACACAAATATAATTAGTGATAAGCTTAGAAGTAAATAATTAATTATGTATCATACCTTTTATACATATCGATTTATTAATTTATATGAAATATTGGTGTTGTAAAAAAATATAGTGTAGGTGTGACGCGTACCCGTGTGCCCCCGGTGGTCGCGCAGGCGGGCGCGCAGCGCGTGCAGGCGCGCGCGGCGCGCGGCCAGCACGCGGCGCCGCCAGCGCGCCGGCACGCTGAACTCCCGCACGCGCGCCAGCAGCGCGCGCGCCTCTGCGCCGCGCACGAACACACACACACGTTATATATCGAAAGAAGGCCTCCTTTCAACACGAGAGGGTACAGACCGGAGTCTACCACGCTAGCCGAATGCGGGCGGGCGGGCTTCACATGTCTTTCGAAAACTTGCTAGGTTCTCTCGGACATGCTGGTTTCCTCACGATGTTTTCCGTCACCGTAAGACGAGTGGTACTCGTGTTGAAAATTATTCGCACATGAAAATATCAGAGATATGAGACCCGGAATTTGAACCCACTTCACTCGGTTTCCCGAGTGAGCGCGTTACTACTGGGTTGGTTAGTCATAGTACGCCTTCATTACCTTCACTTCCTCCTATGATGTCATCGAATCTTGGCAATAAATTTGAATCTACTTCTATGTGGTATCGAAATAAAAGTTTGTATGTCTATATGTATTTCAGATGACAATTCTATAACTTGGTATCTTGAACCGAATACGATGATGAAACCGGGAAGGGGGCAGCGGAATACTTCAATGATTATTTAGTATTAACTTAGCGAATTTAGACTCATATAAATAGTTTCAACGAATCCTATACATTTCAAATCGTAGAAAGTGTGTTTTTAGTTTTTTCAAATTATTAAGAAGAAAGAAGTTACTTAATCTATACATATAAAAAATTAAATGTGGCACTCGGAGACTGCCGCGGTAAAGCTATTGCATAGCATTTTTTTTCAACTTATGCAATTATAATTATTTATTTATTTTATTAATGCAGTATTTTTTTTCCTTAACTTTCTTCATTAATAAATGCACTTTGTTTATTCATATTTAAAACACTTTGTACACAAATTATACGAGTACAGATATTCACTGTTGTACATAGATGATAAATACCTATACACCTATATACTTTCTTACAAACAGCTGATTACGGTAGTTTTCCAATACAACCGATGCCACCTAAAAGCGGGTTGCTGAACTAAAGAGACAAGCGTGATATTTCAAAAAGTCAATAAAAGTTCTGGTATTTATCGATAGATGGAAAAACTAAAAAGTATCACCGCTGTGCCGGTCGGAGTGGGGGGTGTCAGGTTTTTTTCGTTACGGAATTTCTGGATTCGATCCCCACGCTCAAGGCCCGCGATAGAAGCTATGCAATGCAAATGCTTAATAAAATTCTAACTGAGCCGAACCTGTACATTAAATATTTTTTGGAAAATATTATAGAAATAGACATTATTATCGACACAGAGGCCGAATCTATAGTTTTTAGAATTTTTGTCTGTCTGTCTGATACCACATCACAGAAAAACCACTGGAGGGATTTTGATGAAATTTGGTATTGTGATAGCTGCTTATCCGGGTCAACATATAGGGCACTTTTTACCGCGGGAAAATACCTCATTTCTGAAAAAAAATACAAAAACTGCATTGTAAGAGTATACTAATATTTAAAACCTAAGACTTTGGTTTTTGGTCATCTGAACGCGGGCCGAGCCGCGGGCAATGCTAGTCTGTATGATATAATATGTTCACTTGCTTACTTTTACTTATGTGGAGCTTAATCGTGCACTCCGATATATCTTCTACTTTCGAGATCAAGTCGCTCCGACGCTTCCTCTCCTTCTTCTCCGCGGCGGGGGCAGGCGCGGGAGAGGGCGCGGGGGAGGGCGCGAGGGAGGCCACGGGGGCGAGGCAGGGGGAAGGCGCGGGGGTGGGCGAGGGCGCGGGGGAGGGCGAGGGCGGCGCGGGCGCGAGCGGCGTGGAGGCGCGCGGCGGCGGCGAGGGCGGCGCGGCGGCGGCGATGGCGGCCTGCAGCTCGGTGAGCGGCAGCGCGTGCGGCGTGGCGCCGCCGCCGCAGCCCTCCGCCAACTCCTCCACTAGCTGACCTTCCTGTTCGAAAAAATATTCATTATTTAGTTTACGGGTACTTGCTTGAAATGAAATATTTTATTTATTTAAAATATGTGTTACACCTAACTTTTGATATCAATCGAAATCATTACATTATATTAAAGTCCTTCGTCGCGCTGAATTTGTTTGCTCAAGTTAATTTAAAAAAATATTGTACGGATTTTATACAATTTTCACTAATAAAGAGGGATTATCTATAAAGGTTATATATTATAGTTTCTAAGCATATTACCATAAGCTATTGGTATGAGTATAAGTAGTGAGTTAAGTCGTAATGAATAATAATTATCCATCATAAACTTACGTATTACATATTTCCGAAGAGCATCTAGGGTACTAATTAGTAAAGTATAAAATTTGATCAAACTAGATCCAAAACGAATGGAGACGGTGACTCACGTGCAGGCGCCAGGTGACGTGGAAGTCGGCGAGCAGGCCGACGGGCTCGCCGGCGTAGTCCAGCAGCGGGAAGTCCCGGTCGCTGAGCACGCGCGGCTCCAGCTCCACGTACATGCGCGGCAGCGTGGGCGGCGGCCGCGGGGGCGCCGCCTCGCGCCGCGCCGCCGGGCACGCCTCCAGCTCCACCAACGCGAACTCGCTGTGCGCCGACGCCTTGCGCTTGCGCCGCGCGCTCGACGGCGTCTGCGGCTCTGATGAGTTGCTGGGACCCTCTCTACGAATGGTTACGATTCTATACTACATATATTGTATAATATGTGGAACTAATATAATTCCGACGTAACTAGCTAACCGTAATGACAGTCAGTCTGCACGAGGTTTTCAGAACAGTCCGAGAAGTGTTTCTCCCGAGGTATTTATATATTTCAGTGAAACATTATGCTCCAATATAAGAATTGACACTAGTGGATAATATTTTATTGAAAAAAGTTTTTTCATATTAATCTATACTATACTAACACTGTAGAGGTCGAATTTCTATACATAGAAAAATAAAAATGCTAAAACCAAGTCAGGGGGATGTAAGAAAATAGAACAAATCCAGACTTTTTTTAATTTTTTATTTCTCTGTTTGTAGGAGGCTAATCTCCGAAACTGTTGGACCGATTTAAATAAAATTTTGCAAGGTAGGTACCTTATATCCCCGGTCAACAGCTTAGATACTTTTCATCCCGGAAAATTAAAGAGTTTCCGTGGGATAGTTAAAAAACTATAGTAACTTATACAACTTAGTACATAAAAACTACTGATTGGATTTGAATGAAACTTTATAATAATATAATTCATACATCAGAATAACGAATAGGCTACTTTTTATCCCGGAAAAGTTGTGCTAAATTAACCAAAAGATAAAAAAAAATCCCAAAAAGATTTATTGTTATTTTAAGAAATATTTTAAGTGAAATGAAAGGAAGTAATGCGTAAAATTTGCTTAATTTTACTCATTATTGAAATATCAGCAATCAAATGGTGAATTTGTAGTGATATTTACAGATGGCGCTTTTTATGAAATTGTTAAAATCACAGAAATTTTTGAAATCATACTTTTTTTGGCACGTTTGGAAAAAAATATGAGATGATGATGATGATGCGCGCGCATACCGATAGCCAAAAAGCGACATGATGAAGTTAGCTGCATCCCTTTTACAAACATAGTTGTGACTTGTGACATACGGGATGACATCTTAAGCTATTTTTATTCTGTTACGCCAAAGAAGTATAACTTCTTACGTGCATACATAAAGTACACACACACGTTTTTTTTATTCGAATGCAGGATGAATTTTACAATATTAACCATACTTTTTGCACTATTTTTTTAACTATTTGCAAATAACGACGTCTGTTGTCTATTGAAACAAATATAAATAATCTGAATTAGCGCTACCCAATATCTTTGTATTATGCGATTTGTACTGATACTAAAGGGGAGCCTACGTATAATTTTTGTTGCCATGAACTATTCCTACTGGTTATATCGAGAGCTAGCATGTGGCCGCGACTCCGCCTGTATATTTTATTTATTGATCTATTGAAATTTCCAAAATCGAATGTATTTTAGCCGATTCTTACACCCTGTATGTCCTCATATCATGCCCAACTTCTTATTCTCAGATGTATCTACTGATTAAAAAATTGATGAGGAGTGGTTGTCCTTTTTAACCAGAAATCTTATTTTCACTTTTAGCCATTGAAATTAAATAAGGAATTTATGTATAAAAAACTACCAATCCCTTTTCTATCCCTTTAGGGGCTTTAGGGGCTAAACCTCCCAAAATCCTTTCTTAGCGGATCCCGACTCCATATGACGAATCAATCTGCCAAATTTCAGTTCTGTAGCATTTGTAATTTCTGAAATTTCATTGTTAAACCATAAATAGGGAATAATTTCACTTTTCTATACTAATATACAATATATTTATACTCTCGTTCGGGCGAAGGCTAGCGTCACCTACTTGCCAATTTATTCGGTCACGATAGAGTAACCTTGCAGCCGGCTTCGACACGCGGAAACTTACTCGACTGATAAAGCCTGCATTCATTAAAGTTCGTGTTCATTGGCGAATTCGTTATTATCTATCACATTTATTTCGTTTTCGCGTGTACAGCGTTTGTAGTTCCTTTTTTTTTAATTATTGTTATTATATGTATGTTAATATCAACTTTCATTCGGATGAAATTTGGTAAGAAGATAGTTTGAGACTCTGGAAAGGACGTAGGATATTTTTTATACCGGAAATAACCCCTTAAGGGGTTGAAAATGGGGATGAATGTTTGTATTGGGAAGCAAGGCAGGGACGGACCCGAGCGAAGCGAGAGTGAGTCGCTAGTATATTATACAACAACTGAATTGGGAAGTCTTGGAAGATGGATGTGAATCTTTACCTCATATTTAGTTAAAATCATGTACTAAATAATAAGCGAAAAAGTCGTCGGTTGCTGTTCACTCCTATTTACATTACAGAGACTTGACCCTTCTGCACTTTGTCTCATACAATACATTCATTTACATAATACTAACTATCTGTATGTTAAGACATATTCTTTCTTAATACTTTACATGTCAATGGTATGTTTAAAGTATGTATGTAGTTATGTACTTAGTTAGGAAACTGATGGCTAAATAATCGAAGTATTAAATGTTTATTAAAATCATTGTATATTTCATTAATGTGCAGGCTGCATTTAAATCTGTCTGTAACTGCACTTGCATGCGTAAATGCTTAAACAATTGTGGCGTTACAGTTAGGTGACAAGTGGAGTCAGAGACAAAGTTTAGTGTTATTCAATCTCTTAAAGCAATTTATAGTTAACTAGCATTGCCCGCGGCTCAGCCCGCGTTTAGATGACCAAAAACCAAATTCTTAGGTTTTACATAATATTAGTATACACTTACATTGCAGTTTTTGTATTTTTTCTCAGAAATGAGACATTTTACCCGCGGTAAAAAGTAGCCTATATGGTGACCCGGTTAACCAGCTATCACCATACCAAATTTCATAAAAATCCCTCCAGTGGTTTTTCTGTGCTGCGGTAACAGACAAACAGACAGACAAAAATTCTAAAAACTATAGATTCGGCCTATGTATATATAATAATGTTTCTTTCAATAAGATATTCCAAAAAATATTTATTGTACAGATTCGGCTTAGTTACAATATGTATAGAAGAAAAACAGCAATCCTTCTAGATTTTTCACAGGAAAATGGATATTATCTAGTTTGAAACGCATGTTTAATGTCTAATATACAAATATTTTAATGTGGAAGTGATTGTTTTGCCTGTGTGAATGTGCTAATCTCTGGAACTTCCCGACTTTCCCTTGCCTTACTCAGGTGTGTCTCCATATGTTTGGGTTGGTTAGTTTGTCATAGTTCTATCAATGTACACATGGCACACAGGATGTATGGGAAATTAGTTTTTACTAGAATGGATTCCGATGCAATTCTGCTGATTGTGATGAAACCTTAGACATCTTTGTGGACCTGCTAAAGTTTATTGCACCATGCTACTAATGTACAACAGGTGGCACGCGAATTCCGAACAACAAGTCTGAACTCTGAATACAACTAGTAACTTGTTAAGTTAGTTGTTGTTAATGTTAGATTTCAATTGGTGATTTTATAAATAAATTTGTGGATTACAAAGACTTATTCTCACAATAAATAATGATTGATGGCACTAATAACAGAGTTTGCACTTTAAAAAGCAGGACAATATCTGCGGCATTTTGTTCCATGATAAAAATATGAAGTTTAAAGAATAAATTAAAATAAATTTTTAACTTTTTGCTATATTCTTTGTGAAAATATCACTCTAGATGAATGTATAAGGTATATGAAAGGTTTGGTGTCAATAACAGTCAATACCAACAATATAACATAACAAAACATTGTCTTGTGCTTTATATATGTAGAAAAATACTTTTCAATCTTGTAACACTACTTTCCAATTATTATCATCAATAAAAATTATGTAAAGACAGTGATTAGATTAAAACAAAGTGACATCATTGATATTTCTCTAATAAGAATTATATACAATATATATATATAACAAATAGTAGCTAAAACATTTTCCTACCATTTATACCCATTACCTAATATATCAGAAACAGTAAATATATAAAAATAGATAAATATACAACTCACTGTGTACTATTGTGCAATGAGTCGCTAACACTAAGCACATGCTGGTACAGGAAGTCCACCTTCCTGCTGTAGATGCTGGCGGACTGCTGCAGTAAGAGGGCCAGCTCGGTGAAGTTGGGGATTGCTGTGTTGATCTCTTCCTCCTCCGCATCCAGAGCATGGAGACCCGCCTCCGTCAGGTACTCCTCCAACAACTGGCACAATTGTTAATTTATAAATACAAAGATTCTTAACTCTAAAAACATTTATCAAAACAAAATAAACCTGTAGAATTAATTTATATTCATAAGAGTATCTCCAATGTTATAATATTTTTGCACTAAATAGAAAAGTAAGAATCAGGTGTTTTTAAAGAAGTTCTATGTTTTCCAAAACAAGTGTAGTTTATAAAACAGAATAAGATATAATAATGACTGAATACAAGTGTCAACTAGTCTTACATAATATAATCATTGTATGCAATATCTAATAAGAAACAAATCATTTTTTGGTTCTGTAGAATCAACATTCAGAAAAATGCATTAGGAGTTTGACATTTAATTGTAGACTATCTTTTCATTTTTGGTATAATGCATGTGGAGTAACAAATATAAAGCATCCTAAAGCGTGGATAATGTAAGCAAGCAGATTTTGAATTTAAATAAGACAGTAAATGTTAAAAGTAGTGATATCTTATTAAGTAATGACAACAAATTTAGTATTATTGTATATCTTAGTCCTTGCTGTCAAACAAGTAAAAGTGGCGGGACGACTTTTAGCCGGGACTCACCGCGCTGAGGTCCGTGTCGAAGCTGCGGCGGACATCGCTGATGGGCTTCATCAGCTCTGCCACAATTGCCTCTAATCTTTGTGAATTCATGCTCCACCGTTTCTCTCGCTCGGATATATTTCTGAAAACAATGTGTTTCCATTGATAACATCACTGAGAAGCGACGCGGGCTCAACACAAGCACTAACTTATATAGCACTGGCGCGAAACTTTATGTCACTTGCGCTATTTTGATTTGCAAAAAGAGATTGCGAAATTCTACCTATATATGACTCTGTTAAAAATTTGGTCGTGTAAGATATACCTTCTCCTTTCCCTGAAGTCGGCATCCATCTTACAAACATACAATTGTGCGATTAGGAAAAACGTAATAAGAACGGTGGCCATTTATTTATGTTTTCACGGGAGACAATCCATAATATCCATGTTCGCTGTCAAAATCTTGTTCGCGTTCGCGGTGCCTGCTTCATTATCTGTAAGCACAAGCGTTTGCTTCGGAAGCTTTGTCTATGGAGCACATAGAGTATAGACTATAGAGTAAAAGTATTTAGGTATATTATAGGTATTGAAATGTAGGAATTATGTGATTTGCAACAATTTTTGTGACGATTATCTTTATTGTTTAAAACCATTAAATATAATTACTAAATGCAAATTGATGAAAACGTAAGTTTCGTTCATTTCATAGAGTTGGAAAATATTCGTAATCTGCAATACAAATAAAAGTAAAAATGTCAAATTTGTCAATTGTCATCCATGTATTGGGAGGAGTGTTTACAAAATAAATATAAACGATTTATTCTTCATTTCGTGATATTTGAGAGACTTACTAGAAATACACAGTTCGTGTAAATTGAATTTATTGATATTAATATAAATTTCAAGTCTGTTTAATTCATAGTTTATAATGGGCATGTCTAAATGCTACTCGTTAATGAAATGTTTGCTGATATTTTTCAACATAATATTTCTCGTAAGTACCTATATTTTTTATATATTGAATTAATTATAACCCCGTTCCTTTCTCGCCAGAAATTATTGTTTTATACCTAAATTATAAAAGTATATTGTGTAACTACAACATTGCATAAACTAACTGAATAATCTTAATTTGTGGATATCCAAAATTCACAAAAGATTCATTGACCTAACAAGAAGCTTTATAAAATTCCCCTTAGGGATTTTAAAGTCCTTTTATTAGATGATAAAGTTATTTTTATAGATGTTTTATATAGAAACAGATTACTAATTTTATGACATAATTTATTGTAATTTTTTAAAATTAATAATATTAATAAAGTATAAGGTAAGTATACATAAATGAAATTCTCTGAATGCATAAGTAGTAGATATTGAATTTTTGTTTAGATATTGCATTGAGTTGCATAAACCAGATGCTCCAGGAAGCCCCTATTAATGTAAACAACAAGCTTTCTATTAGTAGATGCAATGAGGCAATCAGCATTCTATAAAAATATGTTAACTATGTTCTAAATTCTAAATATGTAAATAAGATCAAATTACGTTACAAATGATTGTGTTGTTTAGTGATCACATTATAAAACTTTTCTATACTACTTCCTAGTATAATTGCTTCTTTGTGTTTGTGTATATAAAACAAAATCAAAATATTTATAAGAAAAAAATATTTATTAATCTCTCATATCCTCAAGTCCATATAGATTAATAAACCATACATTTTATATTTCAGGTCGTGGGATTAGCTGCATGTGCATTTGCTGGCTGGGCATTATGGGACGGGCGCGCCTCTGAAACCGGAGCTGGTCGTGCGGGTCTTTGTGCTCTTGCGGTGTGGGCTGCTGTACTTACCTTAGGTGCTACTGCTGCTCTCGCAGGTACACCTGTTTGAAACCTTAATTATATATTTATATAAATGAAAAATATTCTATGAATTATACTACTACAATAATTAAGGTTGGATTTGCTTTTCATGTTATCCCTTAAGTGGATTGACCTAATTATATAATCAACTAAGCTGGGCTATAAGAGAAATACACATTATTTCTTGTAACTAAAGAAAGAAACTAATTATTATTGATGAAAGACATCAGAAAGATCTTAATTTATGATAACTACCAATAGTAGTTTAAGCATATGTACTTATTTATGAAATATCAAAATTCATGGATATGTTTTAGACATTTTTCACATTTATTCATAAGTTATCTTTTATTTGGTGAAATCTTGTCTATAAAATATCAGTGTGGGTTGTAAACAATGTGACCTTATTGTCTATATTACCTTTACATGTAGCTTTAGATTGACCTATTAAATGGATTTGATGTCATCGTTGTTCTGAAATGTTGAAAGTGTGTCAGGTTACAGTAATCACATTACACTACTACTGTGCCGCATGCTTCTTTAGTTACTGTTGGTTTGATTCACGCCAAAAATAAATGTTTATATTAACATAATAAATAATAAGTGTGTTATTTCGATAAGTTCATACTTGATACATACTATGTTTTATATTCAAATGCCATAATCACAACTGAATTGGGAAAAAGACTGACCATATTTAGACGCGGTAAAGTGCATGCAATAAGTCTTGGAGTGAGAAAAGTACAGTGTTTTAAATAGTGTAGATGCCTCTAGTGGCATATTTTATTGAATTTATTAATAAAGATCTTTCTATCAATAGATAAGTAAAAGATAGAGCAGCATAGCGAGCATAATTATTAAAGTAACGTGTGATGTGTCAGGCGCGGTGCGCGGGTCGGCGTCGCTGCTGGCGGCGGCCTTCGCGCTGCTCGCGCTCAGCGCCGTGGCCGAGGCGGCCGCGGCCTGGTGGGGCGCCGCGCACGCGCCGCAGCTAGAACAGGTACACTACACTACGCAGTACGCACTGCACTACGGTACGCATTTTAATCCCATAAAAAACAAATGTGAAAATGGGAGTCAAGTTTAATATTAAGAATAAGTGTGGTTGTCAACTTCACCGACAAAAGAATTGAGATCTAAATGTGCCAAGTTCTGTAACATTCTAAAATAAATTGAAAACATAATTTCTTGTACTTTTCAAGATTTGATTTGGCTAGTTTTTACCAGTAAAGCAAGTTTTTAGAAGAGTGAGACATGTTGACCTTACAATATAAAAACAGTAACTTGCGTATAGCATAAAGAAGATATAAATGACTAGCTGTAAAGATAACTTGTATGTAAAAACTAGCCAAGTCAAATCTTGACTTGACTTCAATTTATGAATTGAATGGAATGGATGTCATAGTGCATACCATTTGTCTATGAGATTATGGTTATGTAGGTACATGATACTTTTTATTAAATAAAACGACTTTTATGGCTTATGTAAGTCAATTATCGTGTCTTTTAATTGGACTACTACTATAAATGCGAAAGTTGGTTTGGTTTGTCTGTGTGTATGTTTGTTATTTTTTCACGTTGAAACGGCTGGACTAGTGGCTGAGTGGTTTTAAATATTTTTACATCATGATGTACTCAATGGGTGCGACGGATAGGATGAAAATAGGCAAAGTGTCACTTGGCTTGCTATTTAAATATCTGTCATCATTTTCTATATTTGTTTTTTTTTTGTATAAACGGATCCGTGACGGTGGTACGCGTGAATGGGGTTTTGTTATGTGACAGCATCTTAACATGTAAAGGAGGAATGATGGTGACAATAAGCAGATTATAACCGGAGTGTGTGGTGGGTTGGTCGCAACTTGCAGGCGCTGCGCGAGCGGCTGCGCTACACCGTGCTGCACGAGTACGGCGTGGTGCCGGCGCGCACGCACATGCTCGACGCCATACAGCACGGGGTGAGCACGACGCCGCGCCGCCCTAAGAGGGTCGACACCCGGGGCTCGGGGATTTGTTATTACAATTACACTTATTAAAATTTATAGAAAATTAATATTTTACATGGATAAAATTGGACTCATTGTCTGTATGTTTGAATCAAAGAGATGAAATTATAGTTAATGTATATTGTATATATATATATATATATATATATATATATATATATATATATATATATATATATATATATATATTACATATTTGATGTATTAAATAAAATGTTTATTTTAGGAAATATTAATTAAGTAGATGATTAACTATAATTGTATAATGTACGTGGAATATTTACTGTAGTATGAATGTATATCCACTTCCACGTGTCCCTCAGCTGGAGTGCTGCGGCGCGGAGAGCGCGCGCGACTGGCAGCAGGCGGCGTGGGCGCGCGGCGGCGGCGACGGCGGCGCGCTCGACCTCAGCGTGCGCGCGCCGCCGCAGCACTACTGGGTGCCGGCGTCGTGCTGCGTGGCGGCGGCGGGGGAGGGGGAGGGGTGCGAGGCGGCGCGGCGCGTGGCGGCGGGCGCGGGCGGCGGCGCGGGGCTGCACGCGGCGGGCTGCGGGCGGCGCGCGCTGGCGGCGCTGCGCGCGGGCGCGCGCGGGCCGCTGGCGGCGGCGGGCGCGCTGCTGGCGGCGCACGCGGCCGCGCTGCTGCTGGCGCTGGCGCTGTGCCTGCGCGCGCGCCCGCACCACGGGTACAAGGCCTAGCTCGCCGCACGTGCGTATCTCCCACGCTACGTACACATGTCACGTCGAAAATGTATATTTGTTTCAAGTTATAATTATTTTTCCACAGAGATCGTCTCGCCCGGTCGGCCGTGTTCGAGAAATGCATCCGCGAGCATGCGAGCTACTCGCGAGTTGCGACCGCATTGAGGCTGATGAGCAATATTTCCACATAATTCATACAGTTTAACGTTTTTATATGTTTACAATCTCTGTATTGGAACTGCGCGTAAAAGTTTGACTGTAATCATACTCGTAACTGTAAGTGATATATCGGGCTCGAAGGACCAATAACATAAAATGATTTAAATAAATTTATTAAATATAATACCTATCAATTATGATTATTCGATTTATAAATGTTTGTTTAGAATAATCCGTTGTGATTGTAGCGACTTTTACGCGTAATGTTTCATTAATTAAGAATTATTATATAGATTGATAATCGGAACACGTAATGGAAAAATAGTGCATATAGATACCAGCTAGAGCTTATCACTAGATGGATCGTTGTCTCATAGGATTGTATTGTGACGCACAGACGCACAGACAGTCCGCACCGAACTTGCGAAAGTTACCTGAGAACATGAAAAGGCTCTGTAAATTAGTAATTAATATAAACCATACTTAAAAAAAATAGAACAAAGGTTAATATGAAATGTCAATGCTTTGCAGCTATTTGATCTGAAAATTATTTGTACACTATGATATTTAGGTGTATTTTATGGTGTTTACATTTATGCGAACTTAATGAATCTGTTTGTAGTATTAGTTCATAGTATTTTGCTAGTTTTAAACTTATTCCCAATGGAATATTAGCTTATTTTTATCCTTCGCGTATACAATGTGGCTGAAGTTTTTAATCACAAAAAGCAAAGCATCGATGTTAATGTATTGATGCGACCATTACCTCCACTCTAGTCACTCCCACTCTCTCTCCCTCTCTCTCTCTCTCTCTCTCTCTCTCTCTCTATACTCTACAATATTCGTACATGAATCTTTACATTTACTACTTAATTGTTGCATTTATGTTGATCGTTCCTATTTTATACAATATATTATTTACACTAAGACTGAAAAACATTTATAAAAGACGTACCTACGAAGCTCTCGCGCTGACCGTACATTGTAAAATATACACGAAACTATTTCAAACCAAAGGACAGTCATATTCGGAGACTTTTTATACTTAATTTACATTTTTTATACCTTTTACATTTTATGTTTTACATTTCTATTAATTTAAGTATTTACTTTTTATATGAAATCTGTATATTGAAGAATGATTCATACAACAGTAAGATTAAAAAATAAAGCTTGCTAAATGTGCCATTGTGTACATATGTATGTACATGTGTAGCAGCTCTTATATTTTCTCTTGCCGAGACCTTACAAAATGTGTACAATGAAGGAATTTACAAGTGCCCTATATATACGTATAAGTACATAATAATATGTAAGTAACGAGTATTAGACCAGAGTCGATAATTTTTGAAACCAAAAAAAATAATAGTAGAATGCAACCCATTAGAAAAGAAGGGGAATATTATAAAAATGAAAGGAAAAATAATTTACGGGCGATCTGAGGTCGGGAAGGGGGTGGGGGGGAGCTTTTAAGGGTAAAAAATGGTTTTTCTCGATTTCCGGCAAAACTAAAAGTCCTATCGATAAAAATTAAATGGCAAAGTTGTAGGTAATAAAAAGATCTAAAACTTTTGTATTTACACTTTTTTCACATAACCTCAAAATTTATGTGAAAAATTCAAAAAACCAAGTTTTTGGTTTTTTATTTTTATCTTTTACAAAAATGTTTTTGTTTTAACGAAATTTGGTGAAAACTTACTTTTTTATGTCCGAAATACGCTGTAATTTATTTGATTAAAAATATTTATTTTTTCACCTTATTTTGAATTAATATCGAAAAAGCACCCTAATTTTCAATCGAAAATTCACCCGTCAAAATATCAGCTTTTTTCAAAAAGTTGGTGTGTTTTCTGTTCGGTGAAATCTCTACTTTCCGATGGTGAAAAAAAAATATATGTTACTGTAGAGATTTCAACGAACAGAAAACACACCAACTTTTTGAAAAAAGCTGATATTTTGACGGGTGAATTTTCGATTGAAAATTAGGGTGCTTTTTCGATATTAATTCAAAATAAGGTGAAAAAAATAAATATTTTTAATCAAATAAATTACAGCGTATTTCGGACATAAAAAAGTAAGTTTTCACCAAATTTCGTTAAAACAAAAACATTTTTGTAAAAGATAAAAATAAAAAACCAAAAACTTGGTTTTTTGAATTTTTCACATAAATTTTGAGGTTATGTGAAAAAAGTGTAAATACAAAAGTTTTAGATCTTTTTATTACCTACAACTTTGCCATTTAATTTTTATCTATAGGACTTTTAGTTTTGCCGGAAATCGAGAAAAACCATTTTTTACCCTTAAAAGCTCCCCCCCACCCCCTTCCCGACCTCAGATCGCCCGTAAATTATTTTTCCTTTCATTTTTATAATATTCCTCTCATTTTCTAATGGGTTGCATCCTACTATAATTTTTTTTCACTTTTTATTATTTTTAAAGGCTTCTACCCTGGTCTATATGTACGTATTTATTTGGTGTAAACATGACAGTCGATATTATTAGTGTTAAGTAGAAGTAAGCGATAACCAAATGGTGTGTAGTTAGTTAAGTGTGTTGTTGTCTCATAGGTTTATCTGTCGTAGGAGCGGGACGCTCGCGCGGCCCTTAGCTGTAGTTTACTCTGTTACCTGCCGTACCTACTCTCACTGCCGCGGACTTTACAATTTTATTTATATTTCACGTGCATCAAACGCGACGATATTTGAGTGTTGCCCTTTTTCCTTGATCTTAAGACAATAAAAATTAAGTGCTTATGTATAATTTCCCGTTTCTTTTCGTAGCGGCGTATTCAAGTGTCGTTATTGTTTGTGTTCGAGTACAAATTTTGAAGACTTGCGTTATTCGCCGCAATAACTTATTTATGAAGTTACGTTTATTAAGTTTTACGTATGTTTTGAGCTATTAAGGTATGATTAGTGCGCGCGCGCCGGCCCCCTTCCTCGTGGCTCCGTCGGCACTTCCGAACTAAGTTTTTGTAATTCGAACTTAATTATTTTTTTATATTATTTTATTGATAACACTTATCCCCGTCAATAGCTACTAAACAAAAAAAAAAAGAAAATTGGCTGACAAACAGAGAAAAAAAAAAGCCTATTTATATATAAATGTAATAGATAATTCAACCCATCTTAACGTCCGAACGCTGGGCTCGGAGCTCTACTCAGAATGCTTTCCTTTTAATTACATTGAAAGTGATTCGAAGCACTCAGAGTTACAAGACCCGGGATTTAAACCCATTTCACTATATTTTTCAAGCGACCGCATTATCATTGCGCTGCTACTGTGGGTGCGTCTAATAAATATATTAAAAAATATGGAGACGACTTGTGGTCAACACAGCGCTTTACGTATCATTTACGTACGTACTGTGTCAGTGTCCCAACTCCCAGACATTATTTACTGAACCAAATGATTTTAGACCGTTGGCTCGAATTAGTTATACATAAATATAGCTGGCCTTAAACTGATACAAGCGACCGGATGTAATTTAAAGTGCTTCGTAAATAATAATAAGTACCATAGCCACTGAGCGTCGCTCGGAGTTTTTGGCCAAAAAAACGAACGCAGACACCTGTGGTTGTCAAACTTGCGCCTTGGCAGCTTGACCACAATGTTTAAGCGTGCGAGTTAGCGACCATATTTTGCGTGGAATAATGCGAAACAAAACCGTATGAAAACACGCGTTTTCCCAGACATAAAACTAATCTAGATCGATTTATCGCCCCCGAAACTAAATATACTAAATTTCATATACTAAATTTCATGAAAATCGTTGGAGCCGTTTCCGAGATTCAGATTATATATAAATACAAGAATTGCTCGTTTAAAGGTATCGGAACCCTATTTTTTTTAAGAAACTAATATTTAAACGTTGTATGAAGTCGCGTGCAGGAGCCAGGAGCCGGCGCGCCGGTAGACGTAAGTTGGTGTGCTTTGTATTCTATTCAAATATTATTAATTATAATTAATTAAGTATATGTTTAACGAGCGCGCGGGAGCCGAGGGCGCTCGGCGCAGGAGCCTGCACAACAAGGTGTCAAGTTTATTTTAGGGTCTTTGCATACTGCGTTTCATAAAAGCGCCGACGGTGCGTGGATCGTGAATGCGCGTATGTGCGTATTCTGCGATCAATATATAAACGCGTGTCGTAGGCCCTTAAGTTTGTTGTGCTATTTTAGATGTGACGTTGAAATTTAACCTCGAGTACAGCACGGCTCGAGTACACAATGAAAAGGGTCGGTACGAAGTTTTAAATTCCTTTTGTCTGAACGTTGCTCGCCGAGCGCCGCCGCGCCGCGCGCCGCGAGGTGCCATCTTGTGTAGGTACTATGTAGCTTTACCCCAGTCTGTCACAAATTATTTTGAACACTAATAAATGTACTAACTAATTGTGTTTTTTATTTAACATAAGAGTGACACCTAACTAATATATTATAATAATTTTTCAATTTCACTCTGATTATATCTTGGCCCAAGACAATGATTTGTTGACACACAAAATTACGTAATTGCCAATTATCGAAAATAATCAATAGATGATTTCGTATTTTAATTAATAAAAGTGGTAATATTCATAAATAATGTAAAATGTTTAGTTACTAAATAGGCACTAATACACTAGGCAGGAATAGAATTTAGGTAGGTTAGGTTACCTAGGACCCATGGACAACGATAAAATAGAAAAAACTCATGAGTATGTACATCTCGCGGCAAGGATGAAACGTGTATGTATGTCTCCGACTGCATAATACTATATACCTTCGTCAACTTGTTTTCATCTTTTTAGCTAGTTTTTATGCAGTCGGGTTTTTTATCTAAATATATAATAAAATTCTAACTAAGCCAAATCTGTACATTAAATATTTTTTTAAAAATCTTATTAAAATAAACATTAGTATCGATACAGAGGCCGAAACTAGTTTTATTATTTTATTATTTATTTATTATTTTATATTAGTTTTATTATACTTTTTACCGCGGGAAAATGTCTCATTTATGAGAAAAAATACAAAAACTGCAATGTAAGAGTATAGGGGAAGGTGGGGGAATTGCGGACGCTTAAGCGGAATCAAAAATAAAATTCAAACTATTAATAATAATCAGTCTGTCTTTATTAATTATTAAACTATAGCTATTTACCTATTAAATCAACAATAATTATTAAATGAGATCCATCAACATTTATTAAATTTTAATCAAAAACAAAAACATATATGTCCGTAATTACCCTTAGCTCTTGGGGTAAATACGGACCAGTGCTGGGTTAATTGCGGACAACATGGGGTATTTACGGACGAGCTCCAATTTCATTTGCAGAATTCGCAAACGTAGCCTCTTGAAGAAGACCCAGCACTGCAATTTTCATGTGCCCAATTCTTGCATTTTAAACACATAATCCAGTCTTCGGTGGGTGGGTCAAAATACTTTTCCTGGCAATAAATGCAGAAATATTCATCATTTTCTTTATCACATTCAATTTTTTTTAAGTTTCTTAATCTTTGGTCGTTTTTTCTTTAGTCAGTTTTGGTCTCTTATTTGTAGTTTTGGTCTTCTTTTGTTCTAGGTTCTTTCTCTTTCTTTCTATTTTCTTTTGTTCTTTTTGCTCTAGGTTTACTTTTTCCTGTGTGCTGGTGAAAATAATGGAGTGTTTCTTTTTAACTAATCGTTTTGTACGAGTAGGTTTTATTAGTTGGAACTTGCATATATCACTAAGTGGTACTAAGGCAGATGGACCAAGTTTGACTTGTTATACTTTGATTAACACCAGCTTCACTAACATCATCCACTAAATGCAGACGTAGGTATTGTTTCGTTTAAATCGTCAAGGTTGGCATCATTATTGGAAAGTTGAAATATTTCCTGAAATTCTATTGGATTAGAAATATTTTGATTGGCAGCATCACAGACAACATGAGATTCATTCTGGGACTCATTTTGGCTTGAATTGTTGGTATTTGTTTGTATCCGTTTTTCAAGAGGAGGGACTGATGAAAAACATATCACCCAAAACTTTCAAAAGTGTTTTTAAATTTATCTCGATCCATTGGACAAATTCCAGCAGACCTAAAGCCATTCATAGCTTTATCAATACTTGTCGTTCTATTAAAAGCCTTTGTATAAAGGCCTACAACATCATATGCCGTAATTTTGGTTCCTGGATGGTTGACCATGAAGGATTCACATTCCCTGTTATTGCTGTTTTTAGTGGGCCATGGAAAGTTAAATCTAAAGGCTGCATTTTATGGGATGTGTGAGGAGGCCAAAGTTAAAACATGTATAAAATTCTTGCGACAAAATTCATGAGCTCTCAAAACTAATGTGGCTTTCATGGTTGTCAGTATAAGCAAATAGGTTCATCTGCAGATGGTTTCGCAAATGCTTTGAAATGCTGAAGCCAATCACGAAAATTGATTCAGTTATCCAGCCTGAGTCAGAAACACAAGCTACCATGTTACTGTTACTGTCCTTCATAAGCAGTGCATTCATCCGCTTTCTTTTAAATATAAAAAATGGGGGAATGTATGTGCCTCCAGCATTGAAACAATTTATAACTGTGGTCAAGGAACACGTTCTGCGCGCTAGTACAGTTTACCTACTTGTCTTAAACCTTTCGGTGCGAGAATCCTGGAATTTCGTTTGTACAGTACTAATCCCCGTTTCATCAACATTGAGATTGAATTTGACTTAAATTGGTATTTTACCATGAGTGTTTTTAAATTTTCAAAAAATATATCTATTTCTTCTTGATTAAATGGCTGTGATTCTATTTATTGAAGTAGCTTCTGGTCTGCGAAGTGATATATTGGGGTGTCTCGCCATAAAGTTTGTAATACCAATTATACCTGCCATTTTGGTATCTTTATTGAAGTCATTTGCTATGTTATTAGCAGCGGCAAAAATCAAAGGCTATTTTTCTTAAGGTAGGAATTGTTATCCCAAAGAAGGCTTTAACAACATTTTAAAATAAATTCGACCAGTTCATTTTCTTGAGATTCATTAAAAACTGATTTCTTTCCTCTTTTTGGCATGGTACTAATACAGGCTTTTTTTCACTTGATCAAAAAAGCGTCGCTCTGGGAATGCCATACTTCTCTGCCACCTGTCGAAAAGGAGTCTTTTTGTCTTTAATTTCTTGCACAGCTCTTTGTAAAGTTTTCAATGGTGTTAAGTAGGTAGTTTTTTCTTTATATATTTTCGAGGCATCTGGAATATAGAATTATTTCTATAGGTTTTGATATATAATAGGTTAATTACAAAAAAGAATATAAATTTATATAAAAATAATAGGTTTTGATAAATAATGGGTAATTACGGACGTCCGTATTTACCCCAGGCCATTTGTCCGCAATTGACCCAAACGAGTTCGAAAAAAGTACAACAACAAAATTTTTAGGTTAACAAAATTTACCAAGACAAACGGTTGTACTATTTACTCGTCATTAACATCGCAATCGACAGAAAATATGACATTCTTACTGACACTTATTCTTTTTGAATAACACTCAAAATACTTTATACCAAAAATTACATCAAAATCACAAAAAATGTAAAATTTTAATTACCTTGAAACGTGTGCGCAGCCGTCTGTCGGGAATGTTTAGTGGGCACTCAAGATGGCGGAACGTAACGCGTGATCGCGGCGGCGGGACGCGGGCGGCAGGTATAGAGTAGATATATGTTAGTCCGTATTTACCCCGCGTCCGCAATTCCCCCATCGTCCCCCTACTAATATGTAAAACCTAAGAATTTGGTTTTTGGTCACCTGAACGCGGATGGAGCTGCGGGCAATGCTAGTTTTTGTAATATATTTATTAGAGATTTTTTATAGTTTTACCTATAGTGCTGTGGGGATATAGGTATTATAGGTCACTACCTCTGTGATCTAGGGGCTAGACTGTACGACTGCGGAGGTCCTAAAGGTTTAGGCCATGTTTAGATACTGTTTTTTTCTGTAAAGATAATCTCAGTAGGAGCCCGGAGTTGGGAACTTGGCTATGTTGCACATCTGTGCCTCGAAGACACGTAAAGCCGTCGGTCCTGCGCAGTCGTGTGGCAGTATCGTCCCATCGGAATTTGAGAGTGAAAGGAATGAAGAGTCCACTAATATATCCTGCGTACTTGGCTAGGCTCAGTGAGACCGGCCGCCGTGGCTAAAACCGGTCGGGAGGACATTAGGTACATGGAGTCCATAAGTCCATATGTCTGTACCTGCTGTACAATGCTCAACTGCTGAAGTGTGAGTTGGGAAACGGACAATAGGTACATATTACCTATTCTTATTTGTTATTTGCAACATTAGCAGGAAACATCAAATGCACATTTGCATGTTTGATGTAATCGTGTCAGCGCTCGGGAGGACGCAACCGCCGCGCCGCGACTTCACATTATAAAGTGCTTAGGACGCTTCATCTTAATATAACACTCAGATGATCTTGATCAAGATGCTGTAAGAACGTATTCGTAATAACAATTTGGCAATTTGAGTTGCATAACATTAAGATATAATATCTCTACAATAAAAGTACGACCTATGTAGTACAATTGTACATGGTATATTGAATATTACAACAAACTGCTACTTAGTTACTTAACATAATGAAGGAAATCCTGTAAAATCTTGAAGGAATCTTCGTATTAGGTATATATAATAAGATTTACGTATTCTAAGGTGTTATCTTTTGCTGAGCATCCATCACTACTACTAGTATATAGACTAAGATAGCATTATTGGGCAAAACGAGTCGCGCGGGGCGGGCGGGGAGGCGGCGCGGTCGGATTCTGTCGGCCGTCGCGTCGATAACTAATTTAGATCTATTACCGATTAATTAGGCGAATTCTCTCAAATACCATTACATATTGACTACTGTGATGACATTGGAGTGAATTAGGTACAGATTAGATTTGTAGCTTATAATATAAATTTTGGAATTCAGAATTTCTTAAGAATTTTCGAGCAATAGATATATTTTGTACAAAGCAAGTGAGCAGTTTTATAGGTAGATAGATTACATTAAAATGACTTGCATTCAAGTAGGAAATAAAGTTATCGTTTTAACCGTATTTTTTCGCGCATTTCCCCGGCAAGTTTCGGGTCAAGTGGTGCTCGGCGCGAGGTGTGCGAACTGCAAACCAATAATAAGGAAATTAAACAGTTCGCTAAAGTACTGCGTGCCGCGACTTACCCTCGCTGCACTATGTGCCGTAGTATTCTACTCCAGGTGATAGTCTATCTGTGTACTAAATTTTATCCAAACTAGTGCAGTCGTTTCGGCGTGATGAAGTAACAAATATACAATAGATACAATTTGCAATTATAATAGTCGTCCGATAACTTAACACATTAACACTTTCCTATTTATTTTGTTGATAGCAGCAGTCTCAATCCGCAAATAGATGCATGTGTACTAACTACGTACATATACATATATGTGCCAACATGACACGTCTTTAGACTTTAATGATGCAAGCAAGGGGAAGTCGTGGTCTTTTTACAAGTTTTTAAAAGAACAGGAAATGCGCTTAGTGTTTGTCTATCCTAACATCAGTTGATGTCGCACATATTATAGATACCTAGTACTAGTAAGACATTAACAAGTATATATTATTAACAAGTAAGTAGGCTACACTCATTCATCTTATTTCCTCACCGCTCATGGCCTCTTCTTTAGAAGCAGACTGATCAAAATGAGGCTAACATGGATGATGGATCCAATAGTAATACACTCTGTGTCTAGGAGTTAATTCGTACATAACTTATATCGCTGGACTAATAATTAATTTTAACCGAAAAGGTTGCTTTTTTTCAACCGACTTCAAAAAGGAGGAGGTTCTCAATTCGACTGTAATTTTTTTTATGTTTGTTACCTCAGAACTTCGTCATTTATTAACCGATTTGGACAATTTTTGTGTTGTTTGAAAGTGTATACTTCCAGATTGGTCCCATTTAAATTTAAAAAAACAACCACCCCTAAGGGTGGAAAAACAGCTAATGATAAATTTAACCTACTTCTAATTGTCATATTGACTTGAAACTTTGCAAGTGTTTCTATTTCCGTTGATAGTACAGTGGTTCGGTATTGTTGACCTGATCTGATGGTAAGGCCAGAAGGTGGATAGGTGGAACTCTTCAACGGCTAATAGTAGATACTTTGAGTTTGGGCTTATTTTGTTCGATTTGACAAGCCTAACTCGATAGAATTCTTACTTTGCTACTACTACTGTCTACACTAAAAAGAGAAAAATAAAAACTTTTTAACAAAAAAATAAAAACCGATTTCAAACAAAAGCACTAAAAAGTAAAAAATAAAAATATTGACTGTTGCTTCTCAGTACGTGTACGACAATGTTATGTATGTCCGTAAATCGAATTTCCCTAGAAGTGTGACATGCATAACATTAATACTAGGAGCAAACACAAACTTGTAATGCCTGGGACACGTCTACACAGAGTTAGTAATTCTTTTTATGGACAATGTATACGCTTGTATTTTTACCTTTATCGTCATCGTCAGTTCAGCCATCAGACGCCCACTAATGGACATATGCCTCCCGAAAAGAATGCCATAAGAACCTATCTAGCGTTGCTCTTTCTGTGTTAAGCCTATTTATCTATACTAATATTATAAAGAGGCAGAGTTTGTTTGTTAGTTTGAACGCGTTAATCTCAGGGACTACTAATCCGATTTGAAAAATTCTTTTTGCATTAGATAGCCCGTTCATTGAGGAAGCCTGTAGAAAAGTACTGAAGCGGGCATTTTCGACTGCGCGCTGATCAAGAAAAGGCTGCAAACGGCAACTCGGCTGGACTATCAGCGCGGTTGTTGACCTATGCCCACACGCCACGCGAAAAATTGAATTTATATAATATAAGTTCTTTTCGCTCCGCGAACAATTATTATTATTGTGCTTAAAGTACTGAACGTCGTATTGGTCAAAGTTAATGATGAGTTGTGTATTCGTCTGTCAAGTATGAATTTGCCGCCCGGAGCGCGAGCCCCGGCTTGCCCCCCCCCTCAGCCCCCCCCCCAGTCCCCCAGATCCGGGCCTGAAAAGAGCCAGGCATAGGCATCTACGATTTTAACTCGAATGAAGCCACAAGCAATCACTAGATTTTTTATATAAGCACAAGAAGGAAGGAAGAAATCGCAGACGAAGTTGCGGACAAAAAGCTATTTATTTACTGGTATTCTTAATGAATTCGCGGATGATATATTTAATTATCTTTACATATATTAAAACAGTAACTTAGCGAAAGCTGTGTTTCAAATATTTTTTAAAAACAATGACTGTAACGTACTTATTGTGTATAGAATGAATACCCCAAAATAATAGATATTAAAAAAATTGGCTGTTTGTCTGTATGAAAAAATCTGCAATTTAAGCATATGTCTATCTTCTGAGATATACTAGCAATAACTATTTATATTGAAAATGTAGCGAAGCGAGGGTAAGTCACTAGTTATGTATAAGATTACGAGACGACATCTAATGATTGAGCGTGCAGTTTTTGTTCATTGTAAATCGTAATGCAGCTTGTATGAGTGCAGATATGCGTTACGTTACACTTTCCAAGTGGATATTGTATGTTTGTGGTATCATTAAAGATAGCGCGCCGCAGCGGTTATGTAAAAGGAAGCGGCCGCTCGTCCGCTCGTCTTCTAATTGCGTCGAGACTCGGCGACCAATTGGAAGCTAAGGATGATGATACTCCGAATGGACAATTAAAATATTTGTTATAACTAAACGTATACGTAAATTAAAATGTATCCTGTGGTTGATAAATTTCCATGAATAGGATCAGGTACTTTATTTAGATGGAATTTTAAAAATAATGTCGGTGTGTCTGCCGCCCTGGAGTTACCCGCTGGCTCCGCACCTTTTCACTTAATGCTTTTTTCTCTTAATTCTATTGCTCACAGAAACTACGCAGAGTTGGCAGTGTAACACCCCTATGTAAGACGTCCCGCGAGTCTTGCCGAGACTGCCCTCTGACCGTTGAATGGTCGCGGTCGAATGCCTTATTAACTACAATCAATAGCGGTTTGGCAATCGTCTCGATGACTCCGCGCGTCCGCCAACTGTGGCTAATTGGAGTCAAACATCTATTCTACTAAATCTACGACCATCTCCGCCATGCGACCTTGGTGCGGCGGTCCATCGCCACTCGTTGCGTCGCTGCGTGGCCCTCGTCTCTATAGGAGCTTTCTTAAGGAGCTTTTTAATATTATTGACTGATAGTTATCAAAAAAATGTTTTCTTCCTGAACGATGTTACATACATATGTTACTCATAATGTTCTTTGTACATTTGACAATCGGAAAGTAACTACAAATTACTTATCGCTAGCGAGTAGCGACCTGTCTTCGTTTCGCTTAGCTCCAACTAGATCCCGTACTCTTCAGTAGTTTTTTATAACATACCTACATACAACTTGTTTTCCACTCAGTGATAATACAGATTGATTTAATAATTATATTATAAAATAGATTGGTTTAATAATATTCAGAATATGTATAGTAATGCTTTGAGCATTACTCCCTAAATTTTTAACCTATAAAATATTAGATAATAAAGACATTTTATATACTTAAGGGTAAGTATGTATCTATGATTTTTAATTCATTAGAAAAAGAAAATCAGGTAGGTGTGTACTTATCTATACAGATAAATAGAACTGAAGTGTCTGTTTGTAATGTCGAAATAACAGAATTTTTCTAAATGTATGTGAAATTAAGTATATACGGTACTTATAAGAAAAACACTTTTTTTAAATTTTGTCTGTCTGTTTGTCTGTCTGATTGTTCCGGCTAATCTCTGAAACGGCTGGACTGGTTTTGAAGGGACTTTCCCTAGCAGATAGCTGATATTATAAGAAGTAACTTAGGTTACTTTTTATTTTAGAAAAAAAAATAAGGGTTGCGACTTGCGTTCAAAAAAAATAAAACCTATCTACGGCCGGACCTAGCCTACCCGAGGCGAGGCTTAGTCGCCAGTTTTAAATAAAATTTAATACAGAAATATAAAATATTGTGGGATCATTAGCGAGTGCTCTGAGGTCGAAACATTTCATTGCAAATAACTTTTGGATATATGAAAGGAAAGTGACTGCGAGAGGTAGTTTTATCGAAAACTTGCGAGCTTAAGTAACGGCTAACGAGTCACTGCTACTCTTTCATAAACATGCAATACAAGTTGTAAGCTTTTCCGAAACATTTATACGAGTATCAGAGGCGAATTAAAAGGAACTCGTTTCAATGTTTTTTTTTTGTATAAAATTAAGAATATAATATCTATTATCTCTACCTATTTAACACAAATAGGAAATGTCGAGGAATTCTCGATTTGAGTTGTTTAATAAGTTTCTTAACTAAATGCGGAGGATCAAAATTGTACGAATTAGAACTTTCCTTTCAATTTCAAAATACTAGAGGCGCGGCAAAGTTAATTTATAGTAGGAATTATGAATGATTATGATACAAGAATTCGTTACGTCGCGTCGGCAGTGAGCGGTGTGGGCAGCTGGGTACTGCATCGGGATGGCTATGACACGATAATATTACATATACATTACCGTGGCTATGACGAGCACTCTCTATAAGGAAATGTAATGCTTCTTCGCCCTTTGACATTAGGTATTATTTATATTAACATAACCACTGTTTTAATTTGTTTATAAATTTTAAAGACTAAATATAATTGGATGGATGTAAACGACAAATATATTCTAAACCTATCTGTTTGTTCTTATAATATATGTCTTGAACTCGCAGGTATGTTCTTATTTATTTGTTAAAACGTTCTTAGCATAGTTGTGTAGTGTGTACGTCGACGTCAGTTTAAATATTTAATGATGATTATTTGTTGTCAATTTAATTTAAATATCTATAATAAATTAATATTATAGAATCATAATAGGAGCAACAATACGTGCTGGTCACTAGTGAGGAGGGCTACACGTTGGGAATTTTCATGATTCATCAGCCTGTAAAGTGTAAAGTCACCCCGGGTCCCGGGCGCGTGTCGTGTGTCGCGTGTGGCGACGCGCGGTGCGAGCGCGGGCCGGCCGCCGCGGCAGTGCCTTACGAGGCGCGCCGCGAGCTCGACGTGTCTGTCTCGCGCCCATGTGCAGTGTGCCCGCGCCCCGGTGACGCCTGCCCGCGCCCGCCAGCCCGGCCTGCCCCAGCCTGTCCCGGCCCGCCGGCAGCCCCGGCCTGCCTCGGCCCCGCCATGGGCTGCGCCCGCGGTCTCTGCACCGCCGACAAGATATTCATCTTCATCAATATCGCCTTCGCGGTAAGCTTTTACTCCCTTTATTCGAAAGCCAAAACATGAATTAAAACTAGAAAATTTACACAACTTCCAATATTATTAATGTTTCTAAAGATATGCTTCGCCTTTTCTTGAGGTTTTAATAGTTTGATAATTTTAAAAATATTGACAATGGCACTGTTTGCAGAATACGGTCGATTCCGAAGTTTTTAAGTTTTGTTTTAAATACACGCACACACACACTATGATCATTGATCATTTTTATAATATATAATCATTGTATTGAATTTTATTTGATGGTTTATAAACTTTTGTAATAGGCTAGTGATTTCTAATTTACTTGTCATAATATTAAACGTGTATATGAAAAGCAAGATTGACTCCAAAACGGGTCTGGTAAACCAGTTCCGTATTCCCAAACCGATGAGTAAAGCGTTGCGAGTAAATAAAAAGTTTATACGTTCCCTTCGAGGGTCGTCGGTGTATTGTCTCGTCTACCTGCAGGTGCAGCACAAAGCGCGGCCGCTCGCTACTCGCCGTACACCCGCCGGCCGCCTCGTACTTACTATCGAGCAGCTTCTGCTTAATTCGTGACCCAAATTAATGGGAGCCGCGTCTTTGAACTCGCATTATTTTCATTTGTAATGATTACGACATCCCGAGCGATCCGCGCAGATTTGGCGGTGCGCTGTAGCAGTCACGGACGTTCCTCAAAAACGTGTCTATCGAGTGGGCTTGTGCAGTTTGTTTCGCGCCCTCGCGAGGAAATATGATTCATAAGATAATTTGCGCTTGTTTCAAGTGCAAGATAAACAATGTTACAAAACCTATACATTTGTGTTTGATGCAATAATTATTATTGTTTATGTTATGTTAAATAAAAACTTACTTACAGTTAAAAATTCTTGCTAAGTAAATAATAAATATTAAATATAGACCGCATGAAGTAAATATGATTATGTCCATAATATATTTATTACATTTGCGAGTACGACCGAAGTGTTCTGTCCCTGAGCCCGCCCCGTCTACCCGCAACGGAATTAATTATTACGTTAGAATAGATAGAAGAAACTTTTGTGTTGGTTTTCTATTTATTCCGGGTGTAATTTTGAAAATTATTATGTACAATGGAATTTATTTTATGTCTTATTAAGATAATTCATAATATTATATGTATAAGTAATTTCATAAACGTAAAGTTTTTATGTACATCGTGAAACAAACTAAAAAAACTTATTGAATATTAAATAATAACAATTATGAAGTAAAACAGATATAATATTATATTACGTATAACATAAGCTTGTTAACGACGGACACCCTTCGATTAGTAGTCCCAGGCCGGCGAGCGAGGCGCCGGGAACGGCCCGGCCCGAGGTGCACAGCTCGTAGTAACTCACTCTTCACAAGTCACAACCATCAACATCACACCCTCCCGCAAGAACACATGACGTGAGCAACTGTGCACTGATCAGACCGGTCGCGGCGCCGGAACACGCCCACGTCTAACTTGTTACACGCCTGGCATTGATCTTGAGTGTCGATATATTGGTGAACAGAACGGTTCATGTAATATCTATTACCTATGTAAACTACTAAAACATACGAGGAAATTATCCAAAGTAGAGATTTGTTTATGTCAATAGTAAACCTAAAATGTAACACACCATATTGCCTTGTGTATTATGCATAGTTGTATGACGTATCGCAATTCGCAACCATAAATAATAGCTTATTTATGGGGTAGGGCTGTCGTTAAGTCACTAAGTAGTAAGTTGACACTTGACAGTGACCTCCGCGCGAGCGCGACGCGTCACGCGGGGAGCTGCCGAGAAAGCTTAATGATGTGCATCTTCGACGGGCGCGCCGCGTGCCGCCCACTTCTCCGCTATTTGGAAGTCAAACAACGTCTTGCCTTTCAACGAAACAATGTTACGTGACGGCACTTGGCTTTTTATTGTTTTACCCACATTCACTTCGGCAGATCTACATAACACTGGTCCTTCAATAAATACCATTACGTACAAGCACAGACGACAATATAGGTTGTATTGTCTGTGCGTACAAGTCTCATGACTCTCATAAACATGACCAACTAAAAGGAATTATTATCGCAATTGCTTTAATAATTTTATTTGAATACTTCTGATTTTTAACCAAATCATCAAATGAATTTTTTTTAAATGTCATATTTACAATATTATATACAAACATGTAATATACTCGTATATAATGTTTTGCAACCTTAATTGCAACCTGTTTAGATTCGTAAATGACAAGTAAAAGTACGCTAACGACGTCGACGTCATTAATTTATTTCAATATTAATCATTGATAAGAAATGGAATTGTATTATAAATAATAATTATATAATTATAATAAGCGTGTAAAAACATCTCGGAGCGGCGAGCGCGTATTTGCGAGGCGCAGAGCGCGGCGGCGCGACGCACGTGTGCTTTTATCAGCTGTTTACATTCTCATATTATATTGTATGTTCAGTGAGTAATAGCGAGCAATGCGCACGCATACGCTTAATATTTTATCGATGAGTTGGCTACATCGACGAATAAATAAGGTATATCATGTCAGGTGGTTCCTGTAGGTATCGTAGAGAAGAGTCGATAAGCACGGTCATGCCGGTTCCCGCATGAATCGAACGAGGACGGCCATTGGCCTAACGGTCTAAGAGCTTGGGTTTGAGTCCTGGGACAAGACCATTCAAGAATAATGAAGATACACATACACATCATAAATATGCCATATGGGCAACACTATATCTCTCAGGTCGCCACGGCCGACACTCGGTCTGAACGACTTTATTATTTTGTTTAGTTTAGAGATTTTTATGTAAGCCTAATATATTATCCTCAATTTTTTGTATTTAACATATATGTAACATAAACATACTACATACTTATAAAACAAAAGCTTACGGAGAACACTGAAAAGGCTTGAGTTTTATAAGGTTTCAGTTCCGAGGATACCACCACATTGTTCTTTTCCATTAATTCAAAGTCATGAAAAAAAGTGATCAAAGCGGCAATCGTCTCGCACGAGCCGTGGGTACTTGTGAGTATCTCAAGTTCTGTGTTGACTGTTACAAGGAAACATTCAATTACTGTTTTAGTAATTTCAGAAATACATAATATCTTCAACCTACGAGCAATAATGTTATTCGTTGTCTACAAGTTACTGTCAGTTTCTGAAGGATATAATTAACATTATCAATTCTTGTTCACAGCACTCAGTGTCAGAGCACACTTACGTACCATGTAGGTACAAATGTAACCAATTAACTCGTGTGTGTAGATGTATGTATACAGTAACTATATTTGAAATGGGGTTAAATATGATTATTTCTAAAAAAAGACTCAAACAAATCGTCCACTGTATGCTCGAAGGATGCGCTCTCAAACAGACAAACAAATGTAATAACTTTCTATACAATATTAGAAACTAAATAGTTTGTAATATTATATTACTTGATACATCTCATCTCGTGTCTTCCGGGAAGATTTAATTTTTTTTCTAAAAGTATTTCGCGTACATGAACTAACTACCCCGTTACATTTTTATAACAGACATGTAGAAGCGTGCGTATCGAGGGTCAAAAGTGATTGTGATAGCACGATGTTGCTCACGTTACACACACGGTATACGTATACGAGTATCGGCTCCGGAGTGCATTTTTGCAGGGTTACACTTGTTATGTCTCGCTATTCGCTAGTCGCCAGTGGCTAGTTGCAGCTCAGTAAACTTTATAAACTTTACTCGTGGAAACTTGAGCCGCTCGCCCGGTGTAAGGTTATGTCACTGTAAGCAAACACTTTGACGCAAGTTTAAGGTTAGCATATTATTATATCGTATCGGGCACATCTTGTTACTATAACTCGGTGAGTTTCGATTTATATAATATCTGTGTATAATGATGAAATCAGCGTTGTTTGTTCGCTCGTATTAGACAGGTTAAAAGTTATCAGTCACATTAAACATGTATATTTATATATGACGGAGCAGAATTCAGTTACCTTTTTCTGCTATAAAACCTTATTATTGTGTAAAGTCACTATGTTACTTAGTTTAGTTTTTATTGCTTTTAAAGTAATTTTAAATTTAGAGCATTCTTTGCAGATACGTGGCTTAGTAACGTTGGTTGATTATGGTGGATCATAGAGAGTCATGTTTTGATATTGTACGTCTCAGAACCCGCTAGCTCTAAATTATTAGAATTACAGTTCAAGTTTATAACATTGTGATTTCCTTGATTAAATTGTGTATTGAGCATTAAATACTTTATTATTTGAGCCCCGGTAACGCCCACAAGATTAGTAAACACTAAAGATGACGTCGGTAGTATATGGATAACACGTTATATATTTTATAGTGTTAATAAAATTGCTATTTGCTTATTGTTACTACATTCTCACTTATTTCTGACATCTTAGAAGGTTAACCTTGCGTTCATATTTATTATTTATCCAGTAATATTTAGTATCTCAATCTGGTTTTCCGGTTTTAGGGTTTCCCTTTCTTAAAAAGAATCGACATGAGTTTTATTTAAGCTCAGCAGACTTTTTGAATTTCTTAGACATCTGACGTCACAGTTATTTAAATTTTAAAGTATTATGGGTTTAACATTATTACGTTAAGTCACATACCGTACTACTTACCGTAAGTTACTGTAGTACCTATCATTGGTTATTGGTTCTTCTGAATATAATCAGTTGTAGAAATATTCTAGACGAATAAATAAATTGGTCCTAAAATGTAACAATTTCTAATGATATCTAACGTACATATTAAACTTTTTAAACGAAAATTGGGATCGCTGATCGCGTCCGTCAAGAATGTTGCTAAGTAAGAAATAAAGACAGGTGTTCTAATTGCATTCATTAGAGCAGATTAGACTTCTGTTTTCGAAACGCTGCTCAGTGCTCAGTGTTCACTGTGTGTTGTGTGGCGACGAGTGGAGTCTCATTGAGGGCGCACTTAGAAAGTCTTACGCACTTTTAGATTTAAAAATTTAATTATGATTTCCCAAAAATAAATTCGGAGTTCGAATATTTGCAATAATTTCAAAGGAAAGAATTTCAAAGGATGACGTCGCTGGTATTTTGTTTTTTTCTCTCGGTTTTTATTCGATTCAAATCAGCAGAAAAAACAACTTTTGGTACAGCCTGCTAAAAAAATTTGAAATACCTTTCTGACTGATCTGATTCTTAACAGGACTATATCACGATAAAAGAATTGCTAAATGAATTATGTTAAAGTACAAAATCAGTGTTTGCATCGCGAGCTTGGAGCACATTAGTGGATATTAGCGTGCACTACATCGTATATCAATGAAGTATCGAAAACATAAAGTAATTAATCCCCAGTGCTGGCGTCGCGTGTCAACTGTGGCGATGACCCAGATCCAATGTAATGCAGTAGTGAGTAGTGCGTACAGTCGGCACTCAGTGCCGGTGTAGACTGGAGACCACGGTCCACGCGCCGGACACGCAGCACACAGCACGCTTTTTGTTGCTAATTTATGTAACTATCAAATATACTAATTTAAGCGATAATTCTACATTGAGAGGCGTCGCATTGCTGGACGACGGTCTACGAGGGAAGAACCATAAATGAAGATCCTTTGTTATGAAATAGAACGAAAAAATCTTTATTTTTAACGTGTTCATAAAAAGTCAAGGTCTAGATTATCTAAAAGAAGTGTTAGGTACTTTAGGTACTTTAGCTATGTCAGCTATGTATGTTTGTATATGTGTATTATTATTATTTTCTCACGCTTGAGAATTTCTGGTAGAGATCTCTTAAAGAGATAAGTATCTGTTTTCTATTTTATGTTTTTCTTGGTACATAAATAAATAAAATAAATAAAGGAAATGCTTTAGCCATGAGCAAAATAATTATTTACCTTGGTATTGCAATATTCAATAGTCACTTTTTGTTATCGTACAGTTTTTACTTCGCTTAAAGTAATGCTCTACAAATACATTAGGCTTGACATTTGTTATAATTACTTAGTTACGCTATTATAGATTAGTATAAATAATAAAATGGCGATGAGACATGCGAGTGATCAGTGACACGATCCCACCGCGCGGGATTTAGCTGACCTCTCGTCATCCAATAACAATAGAACTCCTGTGGCGGTCCAACGCTCGACAGTCGCAGCCCGCAACATGCTCTGGACTCTGGAGTGCATTTACTTTATTCTAAATATATATTTTTATTTGAATTCAATTGAGGTCAAGATCGTTCATTTTACTATTTACTCTCACAATTCTAAGATGCATATTTTAAAATATGTGTCAAGGTGGAGGCTGCCGGCGGCCGGCTCCGATGCAGCCAGCGGGTGACATCAGCTGATAGCTAACGCGTTCACATCCGTCCGCCCATTACCTACTCATATTATTGCGCAACTTTTTCATCTTACTGATTTGCATCGAGTTTACAAGTATTTTGTATGCATACTAGTGTTCGCGCAAAGGTCTGCTCGCGAGTTACGTCGATTATATAATAATACTCTCTGCTACTTTCGGATAATTTCCGGATTCCATTCAGTACCTACTATCAGAAAAAATCTCTGACATAGAAACAAACAAATGATTTTATCGCTTAATAATAAATGTGTATATTTTACACGAATCATTTGGAGCCACTTTGCACCTCCTAGTAACTCAAAATCTATTTAACGTAAACTCATGAAGTTTGGTTACATACAAGTTATCTTATATTCGGCTAATTACCTATATCTTAAATAAAACTATCTTTTCGGATTATTTCGCGGATTTATTTTGATTTTTGGTTCCCGACGTTTCGAACGCTTTACAGCATCCATGGTCACGGGAGAGACTCTCCGAAAAGATAGTTTTATTTAAAATGTCAAATATTCGCGTAAATCTAAGAAAGCACTTATATCTTCTTTATGCTATACGCAAGTTACTATTTTTATATTGTAAAGTCAACATGTCTTTCTTCTAAAAACTTACTTTACTGGTAAAAACTAGCCAAGTCAAATCTTGAACTTCAAGTTATCCTAAGTTATCTACTCTGTGTAAATATATCGACTGTTCAGATTTAAGAAGTTCTATTTTTAAATAGCAAACACTTTAGTAACAGAAAAAAAAACAAGAAATTGTGTTTTAAATTTATTTTAGAATGTTATATTTTCTTATTAAGAAAATCAGGATTATCTACAGAACCTGGCACCCATTTAGATCTCAATTCTTTTGTCGGTGAAGTTGACAACCACGCTTATTCTTAATATTGAGCTTGACTCCCATTTTCACATTTATGTTTTTGATGGGATATAGTATAGTTAAAGTTACGGAATATGTTTATTTATGTAAATATATAAAACGTGTTAACTTATTTAGGTATATAATTATTCAAAAATATCCACCGTAACATAAAATACATAATCTAAACTTAACAAAAGGGGTCGAGTAGGTGTAGGTATAAAACTTTCCGTTTTGTTAACTAAGCAGTATTATTTTAATACAAAGTAAACAAAATATAAGCTTTAAAGTTAAAAGGTCAAGAGTGAGTAAATAGAAACAAGCACGTGAATCCTCATAGGTATAATTATAGTTACATGTCGTGTACCTACATACATACATACATATAAAGATTGAAACTATTTACTAATTTTAAATCTTACTGAAGCAGATTACTGTATGACTAGAGCATCTTCAGGACACAAGTTCTGATTGTGAGACTAATGGCCGATTTCACCAACGTCACATAAGTTTAAGGGATCCCCTAAGCATGGTTAGGGGGCTGTTATGGGACAGTTTCTGTTTCACCGACAGTTAGGGGTCACCTAAATGTTTAAATGCCACCTAAATATAGGTATTAGAAATACGGGCTCTGACGATGGTAAAACGAAATTTAATTTAGGGGCTAGTTTAGGGTAATTTTTAAGCTAGGGATCCCATACGTAGGTAGTAGCTTAAGTGATGTTGGTGAAATCGGGCATAAGCCTGTTAAAGTACCTCCTATGTAATATTTTAGACAACTTTAAAACCCCATAAATTATAATTAGATATCATTACATTTGAAATTATCATTTTAAGTGTATTTTAGACATAATGACAAAATTCGAACATATCCCAACTTGTAGCTATAATTGTACAGTGTTTATATGTTTAATACATAAATATTGATATCCGACCTCACGTAATACCTAGCGTTGCAGTGTAGGTACACACCGACAATGCCAGCGTTGATTAAGTTACTGTAAACAATACCTAATGGCTGGAAGAAAACCAATCCAGTCCGCTAAACCGCAAAGACCCCATTGTTCGCGTCGCGGCGCTTCGCCTCTGTCATCATCGATTTATTTTTCCTTCATGGAATAACGCGCACGAGTTGAGTTTGAGAAAAGTTATTTGGTCTTACACGATGCATAACAACGACATCACTTACCCAATGCGTAGTCGTCTAATAAATACATTTTATTAACAATTCAGTTCAATTCAATTTCTTTCGATACAACGGAAAGTGCACGTTAAAAATGATTTCATCTTTACTTACATAGAGGCAGAGTTTGTTTGTTTGTTTGTTTGTTTGAACGCGCAAATCTCAGGATTTGTTTTTTTTTTCAAATCTGATATCAATCGTCAGTCGGCATTAGATAGCCGACTTATTGAGGAAAGCTATAGGCTATCTATCATCATGCTACTTACCCAAGGGAGAGGAGCAGTAATCATAAATGTCAACAGATCGGGCATACTTCCATACATTTTTGTAATACTGATGTTTATAATATGTTTAAGTGTTTTAAGCTCAGAATATACTCATATCATAGTCTATCAGTTCCATATTAATAGTTTAAACATACCTACCAAAGGGCGAATCCGAGAGAAGCGACGGTGAGCTGCTAGTATCAAATATATGTACATCTAATATTTAGATGCAATAGTTGTTCAGTCCTCATAGTAAGAAAATTTTCATAAAAAGTTTTATGCGCCTTCCCGTGAGTAAACCGAAGTTATGAAGAATAGTTATTACCTAGTTATCCTATTTATTAATTTACACCAATAGGTCTAATATTATATAGTAATCTTTTTTTTTTAACGTTGGGAAATGCATTTACGCACGAAGTGTGGGACTCACCGGCAAAGCCAGTACTACCCACTAAAACCCAACAAAACCTTCCCCCGTTTTAATCGGGCGTTGCAGGATCGCTTACGCATTCAACTAAGACGCCCCGACGGCAGGTCTGCCGAGGCAGACCACAACTACCACGGGGTTGCTCCAAGGTCCACTCTGCTATCAGAGAAGTACCAGGAGCAACCCGTATGGTACACCGCCCTCCGAAGAGGGCCACCTCCCACCGCCCACCGAAGTGGGCCACCTCCCTGTGCGTTTCTTGGCTTCGCGCCCGGCTGTATTGCCGGACACTACTGAGCCCCCCCACCACCACAAGGTGAACGCAGGTTGGGGGGGAATTATAGTAATCTAGTACTGCCCATATGATGACAAAATTTTAATCAATTTCTCTATAATATATCTTGTGGAATTTTCCAAATATTTTCGAAATCGGTGCCAGCCCATACAAAGCAAAGCACACCGACTTCGAAAATATTTGATTAGGTATGTATAGTAAATGAAAACTACCAATCAGTTATTTTTTACTTTTTAGTGCTTTTGTTTGAAGTCGGTTTTATTTTTTTCTTAAAAAGTTTTGTAAAATAAAATTAATTATATTATATTCAGTAAAAACATTCAAAGTTGTCAATTTATTTAAAAGCCAATATAGTTTAAAGATTTCTTAACATGAATTAAAATGTAGAAAGTTGAAAAACGTAAACTCTGATGATGGAGATTGACACTGCAATGACGCAGTGTTGTTAATCCATAACTTTGATCGATGCACTGGCGGCCACATCCGAAGACACAGCACACCCCCTGCGCTCACTCCCCCTTCCCCCTTCTTGTATCTCTGAGTTCGACACTCAAGCTGTCGGCCCGGTTTTGGTATGACGGAATGCGACACTGCAGCTTTCTTAAGTGGTCTTCATAAATTATTCGACAAAAGCGAAGCGGCTACTTTATGCCCTAGCCAATTTTGCTTAAGCTTTTGTACGAATGTGTTTTAGGTATATATTTTCATTGACGTTGTTTTTATTTCATTATTTTTATTATATTTTAAGATATTAGATAAAAATTGTATTAGGTATTACAATTTTTATGATTTCAAATTTTATTCATTTCCGGTTTGGAAAATATAAGCATTGCTATTTTGACCGACTTCAAAAGTAAAGTAGGTACTCGATTCGACATTCGTGATTCTTTTTTAATGATACCTAAAGGGGCCTAACTTATAAATTACTTTTTAAGTGATTTTGAAGCCGGTGTTGGTAACTTGTTACGCCACAAGTTAGCTACCGAGGGACTGTTTTGAGGAGTAACAATCAGGCAGTCACCATTTAAACATAAAATTTAAACCAATTTTGACGTGAGTAAATGTCGTGTGTGATAACTGATAAGAGACGCGTGGGCGGGCGGCCGCAGGCGGGCGGCAGCGGGCGGGCGGCGCGGCGCGATAGCGTGCAACAAGTGGCAAACGTTATTGATTTGGAAAATGGACTATTTCCAACGCTGACATGGACTTTTTAATTATTACAGTTATTTAGTGATACTTGCTAACTTTATCAACAAATGGTTTTGATCATGAGTTAGTTAAAAAAAAAAAACTTGTTTCAATGCTTATTATTTTATAAACTTTTAACTTAACCCTTGTAGTATAGTGAATATTTAGCCTCGTCAATCTTTAATTAATTTTAATTTATTACTATTATTCATAAATATAAAATTTCGTGATATACCTGTTAATTTAATTTATTTCTCAAAAACTACCGCCGAGTACAATCGGATCTCATACTTATATTATGTCATATATAAATAATAAACCTAGTGTGGTTTTATTATTTCATAAAGATTACGTCAATTAGATTTAAGAACTTAAAAGTCAGTTGCTTTTAAGCAAAATAAAAAGTGTGCTGCAAAAGACAAAAGTGCATAAGCGATATTCATGATAAATCAAGTGTTTGTCAGCTTCAGAGTGTATGTATATAGCTATTCATTATGTACCATGTACGGTATTGTTATCGGGGAAATGAGTTTAGAGGCAGCACTTACGACGGGCAGTGTGCCAGCCGCCCGCCGCCCGCCGCTCGCCGCCCGCCGCCGAGCATCGTTGCGATGATTTTTGTTAGAACATCTACTAACAATTTGTATCTGGCAAAAGCTTCCCATTGACCTTGTATTAACGTTTCTTTATGACTTTGTTTTGTTTTGTACTTACTGAAAATAGTTTGAATTTTGTAGAAGTAGAATCGTTGCCATACATTTACATTGACTTCAGCGAATTTATTTAGTATAGAAAAGAACCCTTTTAAAAGGAATCTCAGCTCAGTTTCGAAAAAAAGAATAATACACCTCAGATTCGTAAATCGTACCCCATTTTGTTATCGCTATCCTTGGCCGTGCGATGAGAACAAAGAGCAATGTGTGTATATGGGCACTCGGCGCTCTGAGCGTGCATTGTGCTCGGTGCACGTGCAGGGAGAGGGACGGACGTGACGAAGTGACCGATCAAGCACACTCTCTTACTCTCCTCCTTTATCCGCTAGTTTCATACTAATTAACAGATACACAATGGTCATAATATTACATTTAGAATTTTTATTTGATTTGTAATATTATTAATCAACAATCAAATGGAAACTACTATCTACTGTAAAACATTGTTTCCATTTACATATTTTACTGTCATAATTATAATTGAAAGTAAAAATATCATATTATTTATCGTTCCTCTTAGTCGCGGATACAATTAAATGTTAATTGTAGCACTTATTATGAAAACAATTTGCGTGCGTGTGCAAAGTTAATAAATACTTATACCTATAGTACTTACAATATAATACATTTTGTATATAAACCTTTTTATTGACTTAATTATTAATTGTCAACTGACTGATGGAAATTATTTTGCAAGCAAGTGCTTAATGAATTGTAAGTTCAAACATATTATAAATAACTAGCAATTTACCCTTGTCTCGTTCGACTTTCGAGTCCCTACACCCCTATTTTAGAAAGATTATTTTCAATATTAGTCACTGTAACTTTAAAAACAACGATTTTTTCCTACAAGGAGTATGCCTGCCTGAGCTTTTAAAGTTTGTAGCGTTTATATTTTCGGATATTTCGTGATCAATCAATGAGTAGTATTTCGCTTTATACTAGTTCCCGCACGCGGCTGTGCGCGGTGCCTGTTTCTAGTTTTTGCTAACTATATTTTTGTATCTCCTGATCGAGGTAAGATACATTAGCAAATTGCAACAAATGACGCCGCGGCGATGCGCGCAGCATTCTAGGGCTGTCGCATGGTGTCGTTGGATATAAAATAAAGGGTCCTTTTATGTATCCTGTTTGTATTGTATATTCAGTACAACAATCAAAGTCCAAGTGTAAAGAAAACTGAGAAAATCTTTTAATATTGGACATCAAAGTTTGCATTTGTAAACTTTTTTTTAATCAACAAGTTCTGATATAAAAAAATGACAGACTGACTTTTCTTATAAGTGTAATATTTTTCTGATACCAAAAACAATATACATTTGTTAAATGTAAAATAAAATTTAATTCTGTATAACTTTAAAGATCTGGCGGTATAAAAAATAGGTAATGAGGCTCTACCGGCAGCCCTACTTTTATTGTAATCTTTTGGGGATTCTTCACTTTGACGGCTTCAACAATCAAATAATAGAAATCGTTTACAACTAAATCACGATATCACTTACAACTAATTTTATTACACGCGTCGTTAATTCGTCACCTCGCCCGACGCCGCCCGACGCCGCCCGACGCCGCCCGACGCCGCCCAGCCGGCAGCCGCCCAATACTACAGTGTGAACTGTAAATATGTCAATAGCCGATTTATAAAAATTAATCCTAAATACTTTTTTTACCAATATTTTTGCCCGCTGCATATACATATTTTAACTATTATTAAAATATCTGTATATGGTCTGTGATTACAAAATAACCGGCGCGAGGTTCTAACTATAACACCTTTTTTTATTTAATTTTTTTTTATGAACTATGTGCGAGACTCGGGAAAATGAATCAAACTCGAAAGTTTACTAGTAACCAAGAAGACCCGAAAGACCTTGGCTTCATCAACAGATCAGCTCGATGGTCCAAAACCAAATGCTATTATTGTAAAATCAAATTATATATTGTATGTATTATATAGCCATAGCCGTTGTTAACATGGGACACCTACTTTCAAAATTATAGCTATAGGGTATTTTTTTTATTTTTTTGTATTTAATCATTTATTTCAGGCAATATTTACATAGGGATCTTAAATATGTAAACAGAGGCCCATAGCATATATACCTTAAAACTAACATATATATTAATTATAAAAAACTTAAAAACTATTTAACACGAATTTTAATTCGAAGTGTCTCCGACCTAAAGTAATAGAAAACTAAAATGGAGAAAAAAAAACATTATTCCTTTTTAACAGTGCAATTAACATAATGAGTTTGATTAATTAAACATTTTTATTGTACGATAACATGTGATGTGTATTTTAAATTTTTCATTAAAATATTGATCATTGTTTAAAAACCAGCAATGATGTGTTTTTATAACTTATCTATTGTAAAATCAAAAAGAATAAGTCAAAGTATCAAGTAAACTTTGTTAGTTAAAAAAAATCCGAACATTAAACGTTATTTTAAAGCAGTTTCATGTCACTTATATATAGATTTGTTTAATAACAAGTAAATGTGTACCGTTGAGTACAGAGTAGTGCAGTGTAGTGCGTTCCGCGAGTATTCGAGTGCTTGTACTCTATAGGTAGGAATGTGAGTCGTAAAGTCCGAGGAGGGGTCGACGACCGCCGCTCCTCGCAGCTGATCGCCAGCCCCGCGCAGTAGCGCGCCGCAGCCGCCAGCCGCCATGAGGCCGTCTCTTCTCAGACCTATAAGATACACGTAGTGTTTAGTGTAAAGTATGCGGTACGTGTTACTTTACAAGTTCATCCCAGAGATGCAAATGTATTAAAATGTCACATTTTCAACCGACTTCCTCAAAAAAAAAAGGAGGTTCTCAATTCGGCTGTATGTTTTTTTTTATGTTTGTTACCTCTGAACTCCGTCATTTATTAACCGATTTGGACAATTTTTGTTTTGTTTGAAAGTGTATACTTCCAGATTGGTCCCAGTTAAATTTCAAAAAAAAAAAACCACCCTTAGGGGTGGAAAAATAGCCAATAATGAATTTAACCTACTTCTAATTGTCATATTGACTTGAAACTTTGCAAGTGTTACTATTTCCGTTGATAGTGCATTGGTTTGATATCGTTGACCTGATCTGATAGTAAGGCCAGAAGGTGGATAGGTGGAACTCTTCAACGGCTAATAGTAGATACTTTAAGTTTGGGCTTATTTTGTTTGATTTGACAAGCCTAACACGTTAGAATCGGATTTTAGAGCCAGAATTTTTAGTATTACATATAAAAGCGAATTTTTGTTTGTAAGTCTTCGTATAAAAATTGGCATCATAGTAACTTAAAACAGTTTAAGCGAATATTTTATTTAAATACTTTCTTCTTACTTTGCTGCTACTACGTCTACACTAAAAAGGGAAAAATAAAAACTTTTTAACAAAAAAATAAAACCGACTTCAAAAAAGCACTAAAAAGTCAAAAATAACTGATTGGTAGTTTTCATTTACGTATGACACATTATATAACATTACAACAACAACATAAGAATTCATTTAGGTATGTATAATACCTAATCAAATATTTTCGACTCGGTGCCAGCCGATACAAAGCAAAGCACACCGAGTCACCGACTTCGAAAATACATATTTGATTATGTACTCGTATAGTAAATGAAAACTACCAATCAGTTATTTTCTACTTTTTAGTGCTTTTTTGAAGTCGATTTTTATTTTTTTGTTAAAAAGTTTATATCGTACATATGAACGTAAAACACGTTTTATTTTAGCGCACACGTTTCTCGTTTCTACTTTATTTACGCATTAACATCTTTCTCAATTTTAAAGAACTATTCAGAGATAAACTATAACATATTCTCTCTCTTCCTACCAACACCATATACATATAGCTCCAATAGTCTTCGAGTAAAACGATTGCGACAAACGAACAGACGGTAAGGTAAAATTATAAGTAACACTTCCGTTTATACCCTTTGACTACGGAACTTAAAACATCATATTTTAGTCCATTGTTAAATTTAAAGAAATAATACCATTGTATGATTTTATATTATATAGGTAGTAGTTATTTAGCTTTTGAAACTGCGAGTTAAAAAGTTTTATTGTAAAGCGATAATACTACGTAGTTGAAAAGATAGGATGATACTTCTTTTTATTTGAAAGCTATTAAACTATAAAAATATAATTTTACAAAAACTGAAACACGTAACGAGGAAGCAGCGATGAGGCGCTAGAATATTTTGTGTCCAGCAAAATTATGTTTTACGGTTTTTTTTATGAAAAATTCCATTTTTAGTTTTTAGTTCTTGTGGGGTTTGTCTTTATTATTATTTATTATCTACTTCTTTATTGCCACTCTAAAACAATCTATTGCGATAACGAAATAATCTTCGTTTAAATATAGTTATAATATATGACGATAAAATACTATTACGAAAATTCTAATCCATGTAGTTTATGTTGATGATAGGAAGATCTAAGCATGACTACGATTGATCGGTAATGTCCTCCTGACCGATGTCTGCCGCGGCGCGGCTGAGAATGTAAACACTCTTTAGACTTAATTCTTTTTACTCTCAAAGTCCGATGGGACGATACTTCGACGCGACCGATGAGAGTTAAGGCACAGAACCGACGGCTTTAAGTGCTCTCCGAGGCACGGGGGTGCAACACCAAGTCAGCCAACCAGCCAACTTCCTAACTCCGTGCTACTACTGAGAATATCTTTAAGGAAAAACTCAGTTATTGAACTTTGCCCGACCCGGAACTCAAACCCAGGACCTCCGGAACTGCAGCCGTACATGCTACCACACCACCGAAGTATAAAATCAGCACGTTTCGTATAAAATCAACGTTTGTATGTTTACCTTTATCTAATTATAACGTCAGACTTTGAACAGGTCGGTAGTGAGCTACACGAGGAGCAAGTCTCATGCTTTGTTTACCGCCATGATCTACGGTATGCCATTACCTTGACCCTCGCGTTGGGTTCTGACAATACGTCATGATAATTTGCAAATAAACAACTAGTTATCTGTTTCGAATATGTTAAATCGCGGCTGTTTTTTCTTAAGTATTATTATGTAAATCTCCATCATTTTGCAGGTCTCACACTCCGATAAAGAAAGATCATCTTTCTTTATTCAAATTATAATAGTAAATAAAATTGGTTCATAAAGGTCGGTGAATATTCTATTATATTGAAAAGTAAATAAAATTCGTGTCCAATTACAAAACTCCTTTTTTCTTGGAAGAATCAGATACAAACATTGTCGGAGTGTAAATTGAATCTGTGCAACTAATTTTTATTATGAACGCACGAATGACGAATGTAAAGTCCACTAATCTCGGAAGCAAAAAATCTAATTGCTAAAAGATTTTACCTACAACAGATATTTCCGTTAAATATCATGGTAAAAAGCGCTGCGTCATTGTTGTCAGAAAACTATGGGTATGTGTTTAACGTTTTGGGAATTCAACGCTTATTATGAAAACAAACGTTTATGTTTGAGATTTAATTAGCTGTTGTTGATGCGCTCCGAGAGTTAAGTGGAGAGGGTGCGGAGACGGTCCGCGGACCGCGAGCCGACGGAGGCTGCGTGGGCTCTCCACGCAGTGGCAGTGGCTCGCCGCGCGACCTGTGGATTCAGAGAAACAAACATAACGTTGAAAGGTATTGTGTAACTGTGGTTTCTTTGAATTCAATAGGTGGTCTGTAAACAACGTGACTATAAGCACGTCATTTTTATGGATGATGCAAGTTTTATTCTTATATTTTTATTATTATATTTAACCTTTAAATATACAATAAGTAATATGTTTCACTTACATGTTCGTCCTTTTATTTAGTGCTTTTAGAATATTGTATAAGTGGATAGCCCTGACCGACGCGACACGGTTATAGACAAATGACTACTAACTACTAGTTGCAAAGTGCAAATAAATTTAGTTCTCAATGGAGTCGGGGTCCTAATACTTTTATTATGCCAGTTGTTTGTCCTTCAGTACTCCTGAAGTGCCCTACCATTAAATTATTATATCTGAGTCGTAATAGATACGCAGTCGTAATAGATAGATAGATAAATTATAAAAAAAACATTAGGACGTATGTACCTCTATCTAATATGCCTACATACAAGCGTCTGGGTGCGTTACACTTACTGAAAATAAAACCACCAAGACCAAGGCGAATCGAATCGAATTTGCACTCCTCCTTTATCGGTAAATAGTAAAAAGGTAATATAAAAAATATATTTTATGTCAGTAACCAACATTGGTTGCAATTCCGAATCGCACATGACCGATTTCTATTAATTTTACATTTACAATAACGAACTACATATAGTGCTTGGAAAACATCGATGTAATGGACGCAGAACACATAAATTATAACACTTGTAACTACTAAAGTAACTGCTTTTAAAACGAGTATGAATATCTATTGATAAACATGTTTTAAGGATTTTAAATTGTCTTGAAGTCGCTGCGGACAGAAAATAAAATACTCAATGCCAAACTATTCCAATAATACTTAATACAAAGTCACGGAGTCCATTGTAGTTATTTCATCAGAAATCCGCAGAACGTTTTGCGGTTTACATAAAAACTTATATCTAACGTTTATGTTACTACTACGCTTAGTGTATTAATTATAGTTTAGTTAGTTATATGTAGTTTAAGATTTACCTTTCTTTATATTTAACAATCTGACTGATGTATTAAAAAAAACCTAATGTGCTAAAGCCGCACTTACACTGATATAAATACTCTTGTTATTAACGATTTGCAAAAAAAAAAATTAAAGCAGGGTATAAAATTATCAAGATAAATATATCTTTGATAATTATCGCGATAATTATCAGATAATTATTCGATAATTATCAAACAGATATAAACTTAGCAATCCTTGTGTAGGTATTGGTATTTGACTACTTGCCTATCATAATTTACGTTAGAATAAATTAAACACTTTTAAGAATCAAGGTAATCTTTTATTATTATTTTTTTCATAATTTTGACACACAAACATGGAATTTTAAAGTTATATATCCACTGGTCTAAATCACGTGAGCGCTGTAGAGGTTCATATATTATGTGTTTAATATAAGAATTGTAATAGTATTTTTCCTTAACAATTATAAAATAATTATGCCGAGTAAATACTTCTGTATGATTTTTAAAATAGTTCATATATAAGTATGTACATAAGTAATGATCGATGCATGGCAAGAGCCGATTAGGTAATTGACCTGCAGTCGACAAACAATGGGATTAAGAATAATTTTCCACATTAACATTTGTAATTAGTTGAATGGCAGGAGGTGGAAGCTCGAACGCATCACTAATCAGTACAAATCGTGCCGAACAAACAAACAATTCATTTATATCTTATCATACTATCTATACTTCGAAATAAATTGAGTCAAAGAAATAATACGAATCACACGAGTATTATATAGAAATATTTCAAGACGGAAAAGACGAATGTACACGGGATACTAATAGAAGAATGCTTAGTCCATTTCACCGGGCTTTTCTCCGTCATCGCTGGCGGGCACATACTGAGAACCGAAGCGAGTTTTATATATAACCTATACTTCTAAAGTTGAAAAGTATGTTTGTTGTTGAAAGGTGTCTTACATCATATATGTTTTAAGTTCCTCAAGTAACTCTCAGGTTAACTCACCGATCCACTTCTTATTATACTTCACTACACTGTGCATTCTTTAATTATCGCTATGGAATTAGCCGATACCTTGAAAGCACGTCGCTGTAATGTACAGAAGCATTGTGCGCAGACAACGATGAAAGGCACTTCGTTGCGAAGAACATATTATATATTCGTATGATAAAACATAGGCCGCCGCTTTGTGACTGCGACCGTGAGTGGTGGCCACGTCAAGGGGCACCTTTAGTTCGGGAATGATGTCAGAATGACTTGTATGTAGGTTATCTTGAAACACTGGCTCAGAGCGGCGGTTGTTAGCTCACTGCTGCTGCATACCGATGTATTCTGTAACTTGGTGTGTGCATCTTAATCTCTAGTGCTGCGTCATTATCATTTTAGAATTGCGTCATTAATGGTTTAGTCGGTCTGAACAATACCCATCCTTTTGTGTTTTTATTGAACGTTATGTTTTGCTGACGAGTAAAATTTAATAACTTTTCCTTATTTCAAAATTAATTGCCAGGAATGATTTAATTTTTGTTTTCCCTGTATTTTCTATTATTAATCTACAGCAAGTTGTTTTAATTACATTGTGGTTGACAACTAATTCAGCCAAGGGCGAGTCGGTCATTAGCGACAGGCAATCCAATCGGTCGTAAACCCAGGAGAACACTGGGAGGTGGACGGTGTACCACGCGGATTGTTCCTGGTACTTTTCTGATAGTGGAGTGGACCTTGGAAGCTATCCCTTGGTCAATGTGGTCTCATTCAGCAGGCCTACCGTCGGGGCGTCGTGGTTGAGTGTGTAAGCGATCCCTACTAAGCGACGCCCCATTAAAACTGGGGAGATTCTGTTGGGTACTGGCGTTTATACCTGGCGAGTCCTATATAGCCACATGTATACTCGTGGTATGCAAAAATTCACTTTCCAACATAATAAAGTATAGTGTATCAATTTAGATAAGTTTATAGTTTATTCACGGTGGAATGCATCTGAGAGTGAGAAGTGTAAATGTTTCTTCGAAGTTATAAAACATAATATAAAATATATAGCAGTTCTAGATTTGACTTGGACAGTTTTTACATACAAGTTATCTTATATTCGGCTAATCACTTATATCTTCTTTATGCTATACATAACTTAATCAATATGTAAATAAATAAATATGTTGGGACACACACATCACCATCTAGTTCCATGGTAAGCTACGAGGCCTGTGTTATGGATACCAGATAGTTGATATACTACACATATATAACTTTATATACATACATATTATAAATATAAACACCCATGAGTGGAGTGCAAACATTCGTGCTCATCACACAAATGGATGCCCCCAGCGGGCCTCGAACCCGCGACCGCTGGCATAGCAAGTAGGGTCACTACAAACTGAGCCAAACGTGTAGTCAAATAACAAAAGTTAATTTTTTATATTGTAAAGTCAACATGTCTCACTATTCTAAAAACCAAATATCACTATTCTTATATTTAATACATTAGTTCGAAATTTATTGGAATACTGTAGTACAGCATGGAGCCCATCCTATCAAATTCACGTAAATAGATTAGAATGTGTCCAAAAAAGATTTTTATATCACGTATCCTACACAGACAACAAATGTCATGAATTAAATTCTTATATACAAAGACTATGTCATTACAAAGTTATTTCTCTATCTACCCGTAGGAAAATACTTGATATAATTTTTTTGTACAAGCTAATTCATGGGTATATTGACTCACCTGATCTTTTACAACGACTGAACTTTTGTATACCACGTCCTAGTAGTCGTCTACAAAATCGTAAGACATTTTGTCTTCCCAACGCGAGAACTAATGTAATAAGCCACTCGCCATTATTCCGCATGTGTTCAGCGTATGATACTATTCGTTTTAAATTAGATATTTTTAATAATACCTCTATAGCCTATTTACGTAAAAAATTAAAGCAAATTGTTTAGTTTAATAGCTGTAATTCATATATTTTTTTTTAAGATTTTTCTTTATTGTTAGTAGATAAAAGCCGTTCCTCATTGTTACCGTAGTTTAAATCTTGTTTTTTGTAATATTAAGTTTTGTTATATATGCATGCTGTGTCTGCATCTAGAAAAATGCAATCTTGTGCATTAATTTTGCAAGCTATTCTTATTTTATATGTATTTGATTGTCATTTGTTTTGTGGACCACTAAACATAAATAAATAAATAAATAAATAAATAAACTTGCTTTACTGGTGAAAACTAGCCAAGCCAAATCTTGAACTTCAATTTATCTTAAGTTATCTATTCTCTGTAAATAATTCGACTGTTAAATTTAACAAGTTCTACTTTTAAATAGCAAACAGTTTTGAAGCAGAATAAAACAAGAAATTGTGTTTTAAATTTATTTTAGAATGTTGTATGTTCTTATTAAAAAAAATCAGGATTATCTGCAGAACTTGGCACGATTTAGATCTCAATTCTTTTGTCGGTGAAGTTGACAACCACGCTTATTCTTAATATTGAACGTGGCTCCCATTTTCACATTTATGTAAAAACATAATCAAAAGATGGGATTTGATTTTTTTTTATTCATTTTGTTAATTGGTGTGTAGGCTGTCTGTAACAACTATATAATGTCAATAGCTGCGTGTGTACGTTTGTCTCCGACTGCATAATACTATGTTGTTCTCATCTTTTAGTTCACTTTTTACGCAGTCCGGTTTTTTACTTTTGTAAATAATTGCCGATTTTTGTTAAAGTTAATATATTTTCTGACAGTAAATACATTTTTATCGAAATAAAAAGTAGTATTCGTCGACGGTAATGTAGCTTCATACGAGTATAAATCCAAACTTACCTCATTATAGTATTTATGTAGATGACATATATATGTATGTAGTATTGCGGGTATTGTAAGTGTATGTCTGTTGGCTGGTGTAGATGTACAGCGGAGCGCTGCTGGCGACGGCGGCGCGGCTGGCGTGGGACCCCAGCACGTACACGTGGTTCCGCTTCCTGTGCGCCGCGCAGTACCGCGTGTCGGCCGCCTACGTGCTGGCCGCCGGCCTGTGGCTGGCCGCGCTCGTCTACATCGCCGCTGCCGCCGCGCACCGGCCCGCCAGGACCTGTCTGCACATCGTAAGTACCTACTGCCCCATTACCCCACTGCCTCACTGCCCGACCCTAATTGGGACTTCCCTGCTGCCATCCCCGTTGCCCTTACGGGACGTAGCGGAATAAAAATGTAGTAAATGTCATTCTCATAAATTGTCTTCATATCCTATATACTTACATATACTTCGCATCCACCAGAACGAAGGACAAACCAAGAAACACATTTATGCAATTATTAAAAAGTAGAAAGCATTTAAATGTTTAATTCATAGCGACAACAGTTTCAATTCGGGAGTCGAAATCACTACTTCCTCTCCTCAGCAGGTACCTACACACTACACAGTAAACACTAGATAATTCCAGATACACTCATGACATGATACACTGTGACCCAAAAATTGAGTGGCAATAAAATGATAAAAGAGCAACAAACTATGTCTCTATATTGGAGATAATAATATTATGTACGAACTAGGTCCCTAGTGTGTAGTGAGTAGTGGCCCCTACTAATCAACGATTTATGGATAATATTGACTTATTGTTTGTATAATTAATATATGTACTTTATAGCCGGTGTATTAATTTCATTACAATTATGGGATTAGCGTGTATAAATGTATGTATTTTATTTTGAAAATTAATTGTTACTTATTATTGTTTAATCTATACTAATATTATATAGAGGTAAAGTTTGTGATATTGTGGGTTTGCGAGTTTGTCAAGTTGTAGGGGGTAATCTCTGGATGTACCGAACCGATTTTCAAAGTTCTTTTACCAATAGAAAGCCACGTTCTTTCTGAGTGTCATAGGCTATATATTAACCCGAAGAATAAATAGACTTTTTCATGGTAGTCGGATTTGCAAAGTAAGTCGGAGAAAAAACGGTCGAACGAAAACGTTTCTTACGAACGCTGCCTTAACGATGAGAGATATATGATTACGTTCTAAAGAAAAGTTGTAGAGCTTAATAATGCCTACAAAAAGGTCAGCGACAGCATATGTCTAACTTTTATATTTAAGTCACAAAAAGTAGTTTTTTTATATTAAAAAATAATTTAAATCGCTAGGTCATGTTTATTGGTCATATTATCAACAATTCTGAATTCTTATCAAAATAAGTAAATTTATCGTCTAAAATGTTTAAAACAAAAGATTTTTGCCGTGTCGTAATCTATTGACTGATATTTCTATAAGATGGTTTTTTTTCATATACAATACTAATAATAATATTATAAAGAGGTAAAGTTTATGAGTGTGTGAAGTGTGAGTTTGTGACGTTGTAGGGTTTAATCTCTGGATCTACTAAACCGATTTAGATGAAATTTGGTAAGAACATAGTTTGAGACCCTGGGAAGGACATAGGATAAATTTATCCCGGAATCTATATTATTATTATCATGTATTTTTATATTTTTATCCAAATATTTATATATTTTTTATCTCGGAGTCATCCCTTAAGGGGATGAAAATGGGGATAAATGTTTGTATGGGGAAGCAGGTTAGGGAGGAACCCGAGCGAAGCGAGGGTGAGTCGCTAGTTTATTATATATTTTTATTATATAACAACATTTACCGATATGAATGCGTAGTGCACTTTATTTTAAAAGAGATGCCTCATACACTTTTATAAGAGAATAAATAAAAATGCTTTCAACGGTATCAATGTAGGAAATTTCCACTTTTTTATTGTATCTGGTCGCTGCGAGCGTCTTCTCCGACGATGGGCGCAAAAAGTAATCACGTTTCATTAAAATCGTTTGCCGCGGACGCGCTTGTCCCGACCTGACGCGGCGGTAAGTGCTGACTCACGTAAAAAGCTGCTTCTAAATTACATTTTGTACATCGTGCAGGGTATCAATAAAGAATAATGTCAAACCTAAAGTTGACCTAGACTTGAATTGTACCTACGTACGTGTACCTATAGGATAGACTATAGTATATAATACTAGCATTGCCCGCGGCTCCGCTCGCGTTCAGATGACCAAAAACCAAATTCTTGGGTTATAAATTTTCTTAGGTTTCTACGGTTATAAATTTATAGTAAACATATTAGTATACTCTTACAATGCAGTTTTTGTATTTTTTCTCAGAAATAAGATATTTTCCCGCGGTAAAAAGTATCCTATATGTTGTCCCGGATAACCAGCTATCATCATACCAAATTTCATCAAAATCTGTCCAGTGGTTTTCTTGTGATGTGGTAACAGACAGACAGACAGAAAAAAATTCTAAAAACTATAGATTTGGACTCTGTATCGATAATAATGTCTATTTCAATTAGATTTTTCAAAAAATATTTAAGGTATAGATTCGACTAAGTTACAATTTTATTATATGTATAGATATAGATTCAGTGTAGGTATTTAGAATATAGATATAATATAATCGGTTTGTATTCCATACGATAATGTCATACCGACCATAGTCGTCAGAACTTCACTAGGAATCAATGACTGTTCGCATGAAGCAGTCCCCGTTGTCGTCCTAATTTGCTTCTGCACCACCGTGTAAAGCACACACGTAGGTTTCGTAGAAATTATAAAGATATCTCCTTAGGATATATACTCGTATGTATAATACTATTATAATATGTAGATATTAGATCCAGACTCGTAGCAAAGAATTCATTCAAAAGATCTAAACATTCTTCATTGTTTTTACTTTTTATCCTTCTTAGGTTTACGACTGCGTTATTAAAGTTTCATAACTTACGGTTTTGTGTTTAGGTATTTTATCTAGGTTAGTACGCACTAAAGAAAATCACCGGATACAACTAACACCATACAGAATGTTAACCGACTACCTCAAAGCCTTACTTGGTTACTTGGAAGGGTTAGGTATTTAGTTTTTCTAACTAGTTTACTTTTCTTTGTAGGTATGTATCTTTGTATGTGATGTACGTTCCACATTAGCGCTTCATCTGCTCATCCGATTTTGATGAATGAGGCGTCAATCAGTTCGTTATAATTAGTATATATTGACAAAACAAGGTGTGTGTGGTTGGTTGCAGTACGCAGCGGGGGTAGTGTGCCTGGCGCTGAGCGAGGTGGCGTACGGTGCGTGGATGGTGGCGTCGCTGCTGGCGTGGTGGCGGAGCGCGCCGCAGGCCGAGCTGGCGCGCCGCGGGATGGACTTGCTGCACGACCTCAAACCCGCGCTGCTGGCCGTCGAGCGCTACCGCGACGTGGCCCGGCCGCTGTACGACATGATAGAGGTACTACTTCATTACGCATTCTACCCGGTGGTTATATGGTGCCTCATCGCTAAAAAAGCCAGCGTTATCACTTACGCACTCCAACACGACGCGCCAGCGCGGCGGCAGTCCTACTGAGGCAGGCCTCTTCCCGCGTACTAGATAAGAACCAGGGTGCTTTCGCGGTCGACTTTGCTAAGAGTTACCACCTCTTATGTTAAGGCTCCGCTAGCCTCGCAACCAGACTAGCCTGTCTAGTGTCGCAACACGCAGGTGTATGGAAATTTCATTTTATTTTAAAATTCCATTATTTCTCAGCCTGAAGTTTAATTACAAAATATGAAAACTACTGTTTGAAACCATAAAACAATATTAATTATTCTTATAATGTCCGCATATAAGACCTTGCGTCGTCCAGCGTTCTGCTTGTACTCTTGAAACCTGTATAATGTCAACTATTGGTACATGTTAACATGAGTGATGGTAAGTGACCGTGCCATTATTCCTTATAGCTTATGGCGTTGATATGCTGCTTAACTGCCTCGGTGGTGTAGTGGCTAGCATGTACGGCTGCACACCTATAGGTCCTGGGTTCGAGTCCCGGGTCGGATCAAGTTTAATTATTGAGTCTTTCTGTATAGTAAGCCTCAGTAATAGCCCGGAGTTGGGAAGTTGGCGGTGTTTCATTCCCGTGCCTCGGAGAGCACTTGAAGCCGTCGGCCCTGCGCCTTAACTCTCACTGGTCGTGTCGAGTAGTCGTCCCACCGGAGTATGAGAATGACAGGAATAGAGAGTGCACGTTGTGTCTGCGCGTACACTTGTGCACTATAATATCTCCTGCGCAGTTGGCTAGTCTCAATGTGATTGGCCGCCGTGGCCGGAATCGGTCTGGAGAACATCATCATTATCATCATCATCATAGCGCTGCTAGTATAACGTCGATGTTGCTACAGATAACATAAGGTACCTTTACTAGTACAGATGTCCTATCCCATACGAAGAAATTAGATAGCGTTAATTTGGAATTCTTCGCGATATTTTTGTTAGCTTGAATAGATAACAGATGTCGTTGCTCCATACACTGTTGTTATTTTGTAAATAAGCACTAAAAATTATTAGATATTGTTAAAGTTAAGTTTACGAGCGCATTTTTTTTTTACATAGACTATTTTTTTAAACTATAATATATGTCAATAACTAATCGCTACATATGTATAATGCCATCTATTAATATATATTTGAACTTATTTTAATTTGTCCTGATGATACCTGATTATGACGTGATATTACTTTCATATGCGTGTTATTAGTGACATCAATGTGTTCAAGCTCTTGATGACGGCACGTCGGTCACGGCACGTCGGTCACGGCAGGCCGAATGTGGGCGTTCCTCTATTGACATTTATTAAATGAATTCGATCTCAGGACATCTATTGATCACCACAATTGGTTCAATTGGCGAACACAATGCAACAAGTAGCAACGACTCGTCGGAACTCGGGATAAATCGATTTCTACTAAAGGACACGTACTTAGGGATACGGTACGAGTACATATTATACTTGTTTTTATCTGACTACTATTGTAAATGTGACACACATACATACCTACATATGTACAAACCCTGAAAATTACTATATATGTAAACGCCGTGAGTTATGTTTGTTACTTTTTCATACAGAAACTCATACCTATTGAGATTCTACTGTTTATTACTGTTGTCCAGGAGGTGGAGCGCGAGGCGCCTAACAATGTATACGTGATCATCGTGTTCGGTGCCTTCGGCATGGTGCTGCAGGTGGGACTTTGTTTTATATATTTTTTACTTTGCTAATTATTCAAACTATTTATTATACCATGTTAGTTCAATTATACTATGTAATAAAGGTTGATTTGATTTCCATGTTGAAAAACTCCAATAGAATCCCATCAAAAGCGACAAAAGCCACAAAGAAACCAATAAATATAATAAAATGTATTGGTTTCTATGTGGCTTTTGTCGCTTTTGATGGGATCCTGTTGGAGTTTTTAAATAGGGTTATAGCACTACTTTTAGGGAATTTCTTAATTAATTCTATATAAATGGCTATTTAGTATTAGAAAATAGAAGAGAAATCGATGGTAATCAAATAACAGTAGACACAGCTATTGTTTTTTTTAATTAGTTTGCTTTTAACACATAGTGACATTGAGTCGCTAGTATTGCATAATTGTATATATTTTTTGCTATGAACTATTACAAAATGTCTATTTTAAAATAAATGTAGTTACAATTAATTAATTTTAATACTGTTGACTGTACGCAAACTTTGAGCTTTAGTATAGAGTGATCGAATGAATCAAATTGACCGAAACAGTATCCGGTCCCATACAACTGATGGATTGTTACTATTTAAAGGATGGTTACAAATTAAAATAATCCTGGATACAAATTGACTCGCAGGCATGGGTCTAAAGTATTTAGGATTGGGGTCAGAGACTGAAGTATCTCGGAAACTGGACATCAAATATATTTAAAAGTATAAATAATAAAAATATGGTTTCTTAGGATACTTGAAAAATAATAGGAAAAATAAATTGCAAGAATTATCTAATTGATATCTGTTAGTGAACAATACAAACCCAATTCCAACTAGAGAAGCCAAACTCAAAGCCATTCAAGTTAATATTTATATTACACATCTTTAAATTACTTTTAATACTAGATGGCGTTAAGTGTAGTCTAAATCGCGCTATGGTTTGGTTCTCTCTAAAAGTATATGTTAAATTATAAACAAATAATAAACCCCCTGTTAAAAGCCCGCTCTTCTTGTCGAAGTTAAATTAAAGCCTATCTTACCAGCAGTACATTAGTTTTGGTAGTTTTATTTATAATCATAAAGTTCACCTTAGTGCAAGGCTACCAACTAAACTGATTAAACAGTAGTCGAGGACTAATAAATAAATCCCAATTCCAGATAGCAGCATTCGTGATGGCCCGGCGCCTGGCGCGCCGCGGGGCGGAGGCGCCGGCGCGCGCGCGCGAGGCCGCGCCCTGCACCTGCGCCTGCGACAAGCGCGACGACGACAGCGACAGCGACTCGCGCGTGCAGCCCGGCTGGCGCAAGAATGCCAACCTCCGCATGTACACTATACTCGACAAAATTTTCTAGCAGGTAACTTTGTTTATTCATTATATAAACTTTAAATTTAAATTACCCGTAGTTATGTATGGGTCGGTATGCTGATGATGAAGACTGATGAAAGAAGATTGTATGTAGCAGAGATGAGAATATTGAGGTGGATATGTAAAGAATGAATAAAATAAGGAACGAGTACATATGAGGAAACTTGACAGATACCTGACAGAAAAGTTGAAAGAAAATCGTCTGGGTCGATGACCGATGTGGAGTGTGGACGTGTGGTGAGGATGGATGAAACACATTTGACGAGAAGAGTAATGGAAATGAGTGTACATACATGGATGGAGAGGAAGATCAAGCGTCGTTTTCATTTGTTTAGGTACGCGATGGCGTTACGTTAGCAGCGCGAATCTGTTGTGTTACATGAGCGACGGCTGTGTGTTAAAAGGTCGTCGTCTGAATGGGCTCTAACCACTTTGAAAGAATATTTAACCACTAAAAATAGTAATTTGTCATATTCATTTTCTAGGACGAGCCGGCGTCGCCGCCGGACACGCACGCGGGGCGCCCGCGCCGCGCGCGCCGCGCCCGCCGCCCGCCGCCGCCCGCCGCGCGCGCGCACGCGACGCGCGACGCGCGCTGGGGCGCGGTGCACGCGCAGTTCGCGGCGTCCCTCCCGCGCGCCGCGCCGTCCGCGCCCTCCGCGCCCTCCGCGCTGCTCATCCTGCGGACGGACCTCTAAGCTGCACCTCGAGAGGCGAGCGCCGGGGGCGAGGGACGGCGCGTGCGGTTGAGACTTTAAGAATTCGAATATTTCTAAGCGGAGGCTGTACTGAAGTAACTAAAGATTTAATAATACGTTGTTCCAATCTCATTGGATACTTGTTTGGTCACTTTCATGTGTGTTTCGAGTTTAAACTTGAACAGTTATTGGTCGAGTGCGACGTATAGAGTCGAGCTTGTCCTTGCCTTGTGTCTTAAGTGACTTTGTTCATTCATCATTTGTAAGATTCTTTTACTTATCGAGTATATAAGTATAATGGTTCTATGGGTACTGTTCTATGGAGCAATGTTTAGTTTTAATTTGTATAAGTTAAACATTTTTATTAAAATGTTGGATAGGATTCACATTTTAATATTTCTTATGTAATAGTTACCCACTGAGGTACCTTCCGTCGCTCATGCCATGAAACTATTTTAAATATATCGAAATAATTCATAATTTGTATGCCGAGTAATAACGAATACATTTAACGACATTAAATGTGAATAAAATTCTAGTAGTAAGTACAGAGGAAAGTTATATTTATATTATATGTAGCAACAAACAGTGTCGGGTGCGCGTGCGCAGGCGCGGCGCGGTGGGGGAGGCGCGTCGGTCGAGAGTCGTCGTTTTATTAGCCACTGAACAGACTGCCATATTGTTTATTATTAGATATTTTGTTATATTAGATAACAATAAGTGATATATAAGTAGGTAGCGTAAGTCGAATCATATCAAAATAAGAAAGCCTGTCCGTGGTGTTCAATGATCGTTAATTACGCAGCGCGTATTTCGTAAAGTATTTTTTGTATCTATAAGATTTTCAAATCAAGCGGGGTTATTATGAGAGACGTTGCGACTTCCACGTACGTACCTACTGCCATAGTTCTACCACAGCATAAAAATCTATACCTTTGATCTATAACAGAAATGCCACCGAATGCAAGGAGTGTCGAAAAAAATTTATCACGTGTAGTTAGTAGTTAATTTAAAGTATGTATGTCAGTTGGCGGGAGCAACTCCTCGCGATTGCCAGGTCTATATCGTACTCTATTCACGGAGTGAACCATGCAAAGCGTTTTCTCTGTCCCACATTTGCATACAAACTGATAAGGACAGAAAACTGTCTAGCTTCGTCCACTAACACTTCCAACTGGTTTGAAATCATAGGGCTCGTTTATGTTGCTAATGCTTTAGTGAGTAATTATTAATAATTTGTATTAAAATAAAATTAACATACAAATAAAATCAACATACATATAAAATCAACATTTAAATGCATACTAATATATAAACATGAAAGTGTGTTTGTTTGTCTTTCTTTCACGTCGAAACGGAGAGACCGATGACGTGATTTTTTGTCTGGAAATAGTTGGGAGTGCTGGAGAGTGATATAGTATACTTTTTACCGCGGGAAAAACACAACACACAATCACATTCCTACGAGAAAACACGTTATAATACAACCCAAAAACTAGTTATGATCAGAATTACTTGAAACTTGATATTAATGCTCTTCAATACAATTAAATAAAAACGTGTTTTAGCATTTTTCTAAATTCATCCCATAAGAGTGTAAAATAGAGGATGAAAGTTTGTATGAAACCTACTTTTTTACAGTTTTTCTGTAGTTTTAGCGCGAGCGAAGCCGCTGGTTCTGCTATTATGTACATATATACATTATTTATTAATTTTCGCTTTCTGACGTATCACTGTCATCTCCTACATTGATAATAAATCAGATAACTAACTACACGAGAGATGTCTGAACGGTACAGAACGCAACGACGGACAAGTCGTAACTTACATTGTAATCGCGACCTATCCCGCGTCTTATCAGCAACTAATCACGAGGAAGCGCGCTCAGTGCTTGGTTCATTCGGCGAATACAGTATAGACGACTGTATGGTATAGTGTATTACATTATGATGTACCACTGAAAGGAGGCGGTGGCGGCGCAGCGGCAGCGATAGCGTCAGACCGTCGCCGTACTCGCACCTAGATTCCATTCTTCTGTGATTCGCCTATTGTAACGAAATTAGTATAGAAATGTTTAACTCTTTATCTGAATCAGTTGTTATTATTATTATTGATTATATATTAAATAGTAGGTTAACTCCACTTCCACGTCGTGGCGGTTGTCAGGAGATACCTGGTGCCAAATAGCTTTAAGACGATGCCCGAGCGCGCCGCAGTGGCGCCGCCGCGCGCCGGCGGCGCGCTCGGGAACTAGACAATAAGGTAGAGCTCACGTGACGCAACCTACTTGTTAAAATTTGAGACTATTAAGCAATAAAGTGATATTTTTGTACTGATTACTTTTATTTTTTTATTTTCTCTCCCTAATCACTTTTTATTATTATAAAATAATATTTGTCATAAAAAAATAATATATTAACATTTATACACATAAAATATACGAACACAACGCAGCTTAACTTAAACTGCTTAGCACTGATAAACGTATGACAGTCTTTAAAGATCGAGTCTTTGTTTTATTATCTCATTACTAGTAACTTATAAGTTACAATGTCAACAATAGGCCCATATGGCAATGTTGCGATTCTTCGAGATATTGTCAATATCCAGTGTCCCTCTGCACCTCGTGAGCCCCCCGTGTCTCCGTCCCCCAGCCTCACACTATCACGAGACGTCCGTTTCTGTACACGGCTCTGAGTGGAGTTTTGTCGCTGTGGCCCTTCCGCGAACTGCAATATGTTACATTTGCCTTTTAATTTTTGTTTGGAGTGCATCAATCGCCGTATGATTTGTACATGTTTACGTACATACCTCAGAGGCGTAGTGATGGTGACGTCGCTGCAGGCGCGGGAGTGGGCGCGGCGGCGGCGCGCCGTGTGCGCCGCGCACAGCGCCAGCGCGGCCGCGCCCAGCTGCAGCGCCACCAGCACGCAACTCGCGCTCGCCATTACGTATAGGTAGCGCGGCAAATCGGCCTCGGCCTCCTGGAACCATCACAACTACACACTTCTGTTGCTAATTTAATTTTTAAATCATTCCTCCTCTATCGCCTTTCTCCATGTATCCGTCTCGTTCCTTTCTTTTACTCTCTCAGGTTATTCTCTTATATGTAAGTGATGCCCGGTTAATGCTTGCGATCGGGCAGGGCGCGCGGTGGTAAGTCAATAAAGATAAACTGAAATAGGTTATGGGAAAATAAATTGACGCACCGCCATGAGTTGATTGACTTTTTCGGGTAACGGGTGGTAGTGCGCGAGGTGCTGCAGCAGCGGGTGCAGGTGGTCGCCGAGCGCCAGCGCGTGGCGCAGCTCGGCCGCGTCGTCGCCGCGCAGCCAGCGCCGCACGCGCCACGCCACCCAGCCGCTCCACACCACCTCGCCCCATACTAGCACCAGCATCGTCACCGCGTACTATTTAGACAATATTTAGATAAAGTTCCGAATAATCCATACCTCCGATTAATCTGAATTTTGGAATACATATAGATTTCGAAGCACTGATAACGACCATGGTATTCAAAATACCCACAAATTTTATTTTCAAGGTCGAGTCTAAGAAAAATCGTTTCGCGTTTACCTATTGCGACAAATATTGGTTCTAGATAAAAATGTTTTCTACAAAAGTTGTAGCCCCTAAAAAGGTTGACATTTTTCTTCAATACGTCTTTCGTGTTTGGGAGAAAAATACGTAAATTCTCCTAAATTCGCATAAGTATTTTGTTATTACCCCATTACAGTAGTTTCTATATAATTAACCAACTTCCCAAAAAAAGGAGGTTCTCTATCGTCGGAATTTTTTTACTCGAAGACGCCTGAGCCGATTAGGATTTTTTTTTGTTTCAAAGGGTATACTTCTCAGGTGGTCCCATATAAATTTTACCGAAATCGGTCAAGCGGTTTTTTTAAAAAATCAACAATAAATATATTTTTTAAATAATTGTTTAATCGAATATGTTATTAAAAAAACTTTCTTCTTACAAATTACCTGCTTATTATGTCTGCACTAAAAATGGAAAAATAAAAACTTAAAAAAAAATATAGAAACCACTAAGGCACTAAAATGTAAAAAATAACTAAACTGAGGTTTTCATTTAGAATAGATACCTAATCAGATATTTTCGAAGTCGGTGCCAGCTGACAATATTTTTAGATATGAATATCTTTAAGGTAAATATGTATTTTACGTATCGAAATTATTTGATTTGCTTTGCATCCGCTGCTACTGCTATTTGGACCAAATCTTTAATCTGTTAAAAATTTTAAAACGTCTTGAGGTGAATTATTATTTAAAAACGTACAAAGAACTGTTAACTCTCCTGAAACTTCTAAAGCATTTATATCACACTAGCGACTCACCCTCGCTTCGCTCGGGTTCGTCTCTAGCTTGATTCCCCATACAATCTTTCATCCCCGTTTTCACCCCCTAATGGATGATTTCCGGTATAAAAGTATTCTATGACCAAGGTCTTGAACTATCTCCTTACCAAATTTCATCTAAATCGGTTCAGTAGATGTAGAAATTACCCCCACACAACGTCACAAACTCACAATCTCATAAACTTTACCTCTTTATAATATTAGTATAGATGAGTTCTCGTGAGTTATAATAGACTCGAGGTTGTTACAATGTTCTAAGTTCTAACAACTAATTTTTTAAGAGTTCTCCTAAGACCTATATGTTGATAAAGAGAACTAATTTTATGTGTAGGTATTTATTTTAAAAATGCTCTGCCTTATTATCTAGTGCCAATGAGGTACTTCTGTAGATTCTGAGGTCCAGGGTTCGAGTTCCGGGTCTGGCCAAGTTTAGTTACTGGGTTTTTTTTTGAGAAACTCAATGAAAGTCGAAGTTAAGAAGTTAGTAAAAGGAATAGAGAGTGAACTTGTGTGTGAGCACACATTTGTGCTTTATAATATGTCCACCGACCAATATGAGCAGTACGCGCCGTGAGCCGACGCGTCGGCAGCGGAGCGCGGCGAGCGCGAGGTGCGCGAGCAGCACGAGCGCGGCGCCGGCGACCGGCAGCACGGCCGTCGCCCAGCGGTACTCCAGCGGGAACAGCTCGCGTGCGGCGATGTACGCGCTCGGGTCCCACTTCAGCCGTGCAGCCACCGACAGGATTGCGCCAGCGAATAACTACAACGAAATTTTATTATTATTGTTCCTACCTCTTTGGATTTTTTAATTATTTTTATATCAGTAAAGTGATATTTTATAGTTGTTTGTTGAACAGATAATGTATTCATTTTTTTTTGTAAAAATATTCCCGTGAAAAATATTTAGCTTTAATTTTATTTCACAACACAAGTTCTGACCTTATTAAGAGATGGCGCTGTTCAAGATTGTTTAAACAAAAGAGACAACGGGCATAACTAGATTTCTTATACATTTAAACGTTTAATAAAAACATTGAGTCGTCGTCACTATTGAACAAACAACAAGATCCATATCCCACCATCAGCAGTAGGTTCACGTGCAGCAACAGAGTCGGCACGAATCGCACAAAGCGCCCCATGTCCTTAGTGTCCTGTCACGTTACTCACGAAACAAACATGATCTTCGCAGTGACTACACGACAGCAAAAACACGATATCTAAAGTTTGAGGGCGCGAGCTTTTCATTTAGCAAAACGACCAACAGGTGTTTATGTGTACAGACAGTTTTCGTCACTACCTTTAGCTTTCAGTGCAAATATGACCGTATTTGTGTACAAGTCATGAGGAAATATCTTATCAAAATTATTTTATCAGTAATCGTGACAAAACAGACTCACCCATAAACTATCTGCGCTTATCGCGTAGATAGCACGGTTTCGTGGACTACTCAATGCCATTTGTTGACTAATTGGAAAAGAATAATACCTACCTGCTGCCATGATTATTCTAGATTTATTTTTATTTTTTTAGAAAAGTTATATTATCTTTATTTTATAAGAAATAATTCCTAAGTAATAATTTATAAATATATGAAAGTGTTTGTGTATTTGTTGGTTAGCAAAGCAACAGTTGCCGTTTCTTGCAAAGACATAGTTTATTTCTCGGGGAATCTCATTATTATAATTGCGTAGTCGATCCCAAAATGCAGCAATTCTACTACGGACGACCCTTAAGAAATCTGTATCCTAGCTGAAGCAAACATAACAGATGTGCTACAGAACTTTACAGACGTCCGCAATAAGCGGATGTAGCAATCTCTTAAATATTTTACCAATCATAGGACGTAATGAAATAGGCCTAGGTATACTTAATTACTTACGAGTGACCATTACAGTTCTCAAAGTTGTTTTAAAACATTTTTGAACGGCAAATACCTAGTTAATATTGATACATAAATTAAAAAGTGTTTGTATGTAGACACTATTTAATTATTTGCATAAAACATGCGTTCTTAATCCATCGTGTCCGGGATTTTCTACGTTTCGTACATTGTATAACTTTAGCTACGCCTTTATGTAGAAACTGTATATTTTCGTATTCCAAAGAATGAACTGTTTGTATGAGTCTATTACTACGCGTGGCAAGACTGCAGACTCGTCCGGCGCGCGCGTTGCGATGCAAATGGCCTATATTTGTAAAGATCATTTTCATTCTGTGCTTCCTTTATGACACAGGCTCTACTTTAAAATTGCAAACATGGTAGCGATTTTTTATTTCGACTCATATATTCGTGTAATATGTTTTGCAAGTTAGATCTGTTGTGAGATCATTTTATTGCTTGCTAGAATTACTCACCTTTTTTCAATCTTTGTTAGCTTTAATATCTGTAGCTAAAATATTAATTTTTATCATGATCGCTATTGTCTCGGCACCATTCCAGCTTGTTTCTTAAATTTTTACGACTTTTTATTACAAATTGAACCAGAAGATTGTTTACCATTTAACAACTAACAGGAATACCGAATCCTAGCTATTTTATTCACCCCCTTAAGGGATGATTTCCGGGATAAAATGTTATCCTATGTCCTTTCCAGGGTCTAAAAATATCTTCTTACCAAATTTCATCTAAATCGGTTCAGGAGACCCAGAGATTACCCCCTACAACTTAACAAACTCACAATTTCACAAACTTACAAACTATACCTCTTTATAATATTAGTGTAGAAAAAAAAACTAAGTTACGTTTTAACGTTAAGATGAGATCTCAGAGATGAGATATCTTCCTGCAGTACACAGTATCATATACATACATATGTTAACCCGGATGACCACCTATGTCATACACATCAAAACCTGTCCAGTAGCTTTTTCGTATTGTGGTTACCGACAGACACGGACAAAAAATTTCAAAGTTATAGATTCGGCCTCTGTATCGATAATAATGTCTATTTCAATAAGATTTTCCAAAAAATAATTATAGTACGGATTCGGCTTAGTTATAATTTTATTATACGTATGGATATAAGATTTTATTATTTTATTTTTATTTATCAATTAAATAAAATATCTATATCTATATATATATATATATATATATATATATATATATATATATTTATTTATCAATTAAATAAAATATCTATATCTATCTATATATATATATATATATATATATATAGTGAATACATTGGCTAGAAAAACAAATCTTAGTCAAATTTTCATTATAATATTTCTAAATATCATAATATCTTACGCTGACCCCACTTTTTCTTTTCCCAGTTTTTGATCTTTGGATATACTTAATATAGGTAGATGTCTAAATGGTCGACATTGCGACAAGTAAGCAGGACAACGCCGTGACTGTAACAGATGTCTATGAACTACTACAATTCCTTAACCCTGACTACCTAGGTGGTGTAGTGACTAGTATTGACGGCTGCACATCGGTAGGTCCTGGGTTCGAGTTCCGTGTCAGGCTAAGTTTAGTTATTGAGTCTTTCTGTTAAGAAAGTTCCACTAACAGCCCGGAGTTAGCGGTGTTTCACGCCCGTGCCTCGGAATGCACGTAAAGCCATCGGTCCTGGCCGTAACTCCCTCCGGTCGTTTGAAGTATCGTCGTATCGTAATTTAAGAGTGAAGGGAGAGTGCACTATAATATATCCTGCGCACTTGGCTAGTCTCAGTGAGACTCGCCGCTGTGGCCGAAATCGGTCAAGAGGACATCAACATCATCATCAACAACGTTATCAACACTTATGATTGCCTAGTACTTGTGATGACGCCACATGGGGTGTTCTTAGTATATAATAAAAAGTGTTGTGACGGTCGAAATATTACACTTATTTCCATGTAGCTCTCGTTCGCCAACTTCGTTTCAATAAATCTAAATTTAATCTATTTACCGATCAGTAGGGTTCTCTAGTTCTTATATAATAATGAATATTTAAAAGTTAAAACATAAGGGCAGTGATAGCACAGTGGTAACGCGCTAGCTTGGGAAATCTTGAGAAGCGGATTCAAATCTCGGGTCTCGCACTTCTTAGATTTTGGATGGCCAGCGTGGTGGATTATATATAAGGAAGGCCTATCCCCAGCAGTGGGCCGCTGAAAAGGGCTAAATACATTTAAAACATTTTTATATGTACTGAAGGATTTGTTACAAGATTAGTAAGTAAAACAGGTGAGTGAATAGTTCAACATTTATTATTATAATATATTTGAAATTGAAGAGCGTCGCAAGCGCGGTCCGCGTGCGCTCCGCGTCTCGCGCCGCCGTGCAAAAATATATAACTGTGCCGCGTTCACGTCGCTAAGAGTTACTTTACAACAAATGTATACATATCGTATATTACAGCTATCGTTTTAAATGTCTACATCGTCAACAAAAATATAGAGAGTCGCCAGTCGTCGCCAGTCGGCCAACGCCGGCGCTCCAGACTCATCACACCATGATATGATCAAGTTAGTGACCGCAATCCTCGGGACCTCGGAACCGAGGTTTTGCGACTTCGCGAGCGGTCGCATGTGGAAGGGAATCTTTTACATCTATCTAATAGCTTCGATTCTTTGTTAAAGTTCGTTTCTCTCCTCTCGCCACGCCGAAGCACTGCCTGCTATTGCCTGCCCTTGGTGGCGGAGGCTCTCGCCACGTGCACGGTGTACTACATCCACATAGTGACATTTATGTCGAATATCTTTTACATAAATCTAGAAATATATTTCTTATCGTATAGTACAATGATAGCACAACTTACAACAGCGACTTTGAGCTATAAAAGTGTCGAGATGCGCCCTTCTTGAGCCCGAGGAGTGTGGGCTCAATCTGAGCGCGTCATTCAAATAAAAGTAATAACACTAATTTATTTTTTCATTTATATATTATGTATAGGATTCGTAAGATAAAGCTTCTAAAATATTTTAAAAATTCACTATAACAATAAATCATTTTCTATTTGCGTTATAACAAAATTAAACATTTTCTACTAATATTAATTACACTCATCACACCGAAATACACGGATTTCTATTCGCTTAACGGAACAAATATGACATTTATATGTATACCGAAAAATATTATATAGGTACAATTATTGGGACTTCCACTGACATTACACATATAATATGTGAAGGATGGGGGTACATAGACACGAGTATCTTTCACACACGATTTACAGTTAACAATAAGTAAATTATAAATATGATATAAGCACGCAACTTCTGCTACACAGACCACGGTACTTAATTCATTGAGTAAATTCGTCTTAAAATCTGCAAAAGTCACTCTGCTTTGATATCTTAGACACGCAGCTCTTACTATAGGTCTTTAAGAATGATAATGGAGCAAAGTACTGGTGATGATTATGAATATACCACTACATTTATATTCGTAGCTGGAGAAACAATACCACCTACGGTTTTTCCTTCGTCAGTTGCAACCTGAATTACCGAAGTTCGCTGGCGTTCACAGGCACTGCTCGCAGGTTGCTCGACACGATTTAGACACGGTCATGTTAACTTTACATTTCGTCGTAGGAAGTGTTAACTCTACCAATTCTAGAAACGAGACCTAATTGACATCGTCTCAAGTGCATTCTTTTTAAACAAATAACTGCAGCTTCCGTACTAGTATAATAAATTATCATATTATCCGAATCGAAAACATTTAGCTGAGCCTTATGTACATAAATACTGGACATAAATTTGTTATGAGTTTAGTATTTACTCTGATTACATCATATAGGTAGCAGTGGATAATACTGTATGAATGATGAAACCCTGGTGGAGTCGTCAGCGCGCGGGGACGAGCAGGGTGTTTATCTGTAGGCCGGCTCCGCGAGGAAGGGGTTGCTGGGACGCGCGGGCGCCGCGCCCGGCACGCTCAGGCTCTCCGCGCCGCTATAGCTCTGTAATGCATTATATTAAAATATTATATTATTTTTTTCATACTGAGCTCATATAAAGGCAAATTAAATGTTATATAAAGCTACATATACCTATATTCCATTTCTTTTTAGAGTGTTATAAATTTGTAGATGATTTGATATTGTCACACGTAAAATATTAAGCAGGTATATGTAAAATACCTGAGTGGCCCCGTAGTTGTCGTGGTGCGCGAGGTCGGCGAGGCGCGTGGAGGAGAGCGCGCGAGGCAGCGGGTTGGACGGCACGCCGTGCGGCGCCAGCACGCCCGCCTCCGCCACGGCGCGCGCCTCCTCGTCGGCCGCACCGCCCGCCGGGGGCTCCTCGCCGCCGCGGAAGTTCACGAATGCGAAGGCGGCCAGCGCCACGCCGCACAGCAGCCCGTAGCCCGCGAACGTGCGCTTCGTGCCCCACTTGGCCACCGCGATGCCCCCGATCACCGCCCCGCATCCGCGACCCAGCCCGTGATGCAGGCCTGAGTAACGGCCGATTTATTACCACATTTCTATTTCTAAATTTTGCTTATAAATAACACTATGCAGTAATCCCCATCAAATATAATAATTTTTTTACAAATAATAAGACTTATACTTTCGCAAGAGCACACCACTAGCGTCATCTAATTATATGATTTATGAGATAAAATGGATAGTAGGTAGTGGTGTTCGCACCTTGCAGCACGCCTTGGGCGGAGGAGCGTAGGTTGGGCGGCGCGCCGTGGGCGATGTAGGAGCAGCAGGCCGCCCACACCGCGGCGTGCGTCACGCCCTGCACGAACTCGAAGGGCAGCACCCACCACGGCGACGTGAGCCACGAGATGTACAAGAAGCGCACCACGTTACCGGCCAAGCCCAGGCATAGTACCTAATGTTACTATTATTGTTATTGTGTTATATATAATTTTCATTTAATCTGTTTATCTTGAGTCATTCAATTAATAACTCTTTATTATTCTCTACTCTTAACTGTTTTGTGTGACTATGCATATTCTTATTAATTATAATTAATTAATCTATCTATACTACGAGTAATATTATAAAGTGTGAGTTTGCGACGTTGTAGGGGGTAATCTCGGGATCTACTGAACCGATTTAGATGAAATTTGGTAAGAAGATAGTTTGGGACTCTGGAGAGGACATAGGATATTTTTATTCCGGAAATCATCCCTTAAGGGGGTGGAAATGGGGATGAAAGTTTGTATTGGGAAGCAAGCTAGGGACGAACCCGAGCGAAGCGAGGTTGAGTCGCTAGTATATTATACGACAACTGAATTGGGAAGTATTGGAAGAAATAGTCATTACTATCGATATAGAGGCCGAATCTATAGTTTTTTGAATCTTTGTCTGTCTGTTACCGCATCACGAGAAAACTACTGGACAGATTTTGATGGTTGACGGATGGTATGATGATGGCTGGTTATCCGGGTCAACATATGGGATACTTTTTACTGCGGGAAAATATCTCATTTCTGAGAAATCTATACTAAACGCTAAAACGTAAGTAGGGACGAACCCGAGCGGAGCGAGAGTGAGTCGCTTGTCATGTATAATTTCAATATCATGCCACTTTTATATCAATGCGCTAAATACATTCGATACATGGAATAAAAACAAATTTAAAAAATATTTATATCATTTTTCATTTTGTACTAGACATCTGCTTTTTCTTCGCTTAACTTTACACTGTGCCTGAATAACTCTTGATAAATTAGAAATAATAATTGGTTTTCCTGCTGATATTACGTAATTTAGTAATAGAAATAATGGCAGAACATAAATAACTTATTTTAAATAATACTTGCTGTATAGTTGCATACATTTTTAATAGATATAAATAGTTACTGGCTAATAACTTAACGTTAGCCATATAAATTATAATTTTTTTTCGTTAATATTTCGTTTTTTCGTTATTAAAACCTATCGTGAACCAACCAACATACGAAAAAATTTTTTGCCGAATTGGTCCAGCTATTCTTGAGTTATGCGCTTACCAACATTCATTTTAATTTATATGTAGATTGCTTGCTGAATGATTTATGTGCGCAATTAATAAGTAAGTGCTCACTTATTTGACCTACCCAACATTTAGACGCCAAAATTACCGAATAGCTATAAAACAACGATATTTAGATATTATTTAGATATATGATAGCTATAAAACATAACGATATTAGTATCGTTATGTTTTATAGCTATCAGTAACTATAAACAAATTGTGTTAGCTAGTATCTCATGTAAGATTTTCTTAGATTTATGCGATTATTTGACATTACTAATTATTTTTTTGGATATATTCGTGGATTTATTTTAATCTTGTTAGTATAAATTTCTACACTACTAATTATAATTAGTAGGTAGTACTTGTACGTACTACTACTGATTAGTTCTATCCGATAAAGTTTTTTCTCTTTTTGTGTCATAAGTAGGAAAAGTTTTTGTTCATTAAATAATAGCTAGTTTTTGAAAAATTACAGAATATAATGAAAATACAACTGTTTTACCTTTTTCCGCTAGGTATCTTTATATTCCGAGATTGCGTACAAAATCTTATAATAAGGAAGTAGTTATAAAGATTTTAAAATAAATGTAGTAAATTACCTTAACATGTCCCATCTGAGTAATAAGTTTGAAGCTAAAGAAGTAGGCAAAGATTTCCGAAATGTGATTGATGACCGAAGCTACGCCAAAGAGCGTTGGGGATCCCCCGATGTCCTGATAATCAAATAAATAACTATCGTAATCGTATCGTATTAACCAAATGTGCAAACATTAAAATAAAAATTAAATAAATATTCAAATATGTACCTGTAAATGCCAGAAGAGGAACGTAAAGATTAGACCGATGCCGAAACCCATGAACCAAGCGACGAGGAGGAAGGACGCGGCTTTCACATTTTGGAATTGTCGAAGCACAGTCACCCACTCCGGCATCTCTCGCGTAGTTTGCGCAAACACCTGCATTCACGAACCTCAGGTTATTAACCTGATAAGGACTGTTAAAAATTAAAAAAAAATCGATCTATTCGTCCTTTAATAGGACGAAAAATAATTCTTAATCCTTTACAATATATCTATAAACTATAAGGAAGGACGAATAGACTAATAAATGAGTAAGTAGAGGAAGTAGCTTGGCTCAGCTCGGTAGGTTAAGGTTATTTTTTTTATGCATGTAGAAACTCCTGCACCTAAAAATCATTTATTTTACATTAAAAAACAAAAAGGGTAAATATTCGTACAAACCGACAGTGGTCGGACAAATTATTAGTTCTATAATTATATATAGAATTTCTTTTTTTTGTCTTTGTTTTATGTACCGAATAGCAGCAGCCAAAATTTTTATCCAATAAAGTACAAATCTATTAGTTAAAAGCAGATAATAAAATGTAAATTATTGAACCTTGGCATGTTCTATCGCTGGTTGGCGCGGAGCTGGCGCGCTAGTGTCCAGGCCGGGAAGTTGCAGTTGTTCGGCCAGCTGTTGTTGCAGGCGCTCCTCGTGAGTTGGCTCAGTGGAGACGGGTGCTGGAGGTGTTTCTATGCTGATTGTTTCATATTTGAATTTAATCTAAAAATAAATAGAATAATGTAAAATATCGTTAAATGATTTTATAAATTAGAAGTTACTGTATTTGTATAGATTGCCTTTATATTATATGGTGCAAAAGTAACTACTTATTACTTACTTATAAAAGTAACTGTAATTTTAATAACCTGCGTGGCAGTAATAAGTGCTGCGCCCATGAGTACAGAGAAAGTAGCAAAGCAGATGGTGTAATTCTTCTCAAAACGCTGTGGTCCTCCGCATGGGTGAGTGCTGAAGGCTGTGCTGTGGTCCAATGCAATACCCACGAAAAACATCGCGAGACCCCAACCCAAGGACCCGAACATCCGTTGATGGCCATATCTATTGAAGTAAAATACATTTATGTACATTTAATTCGTGTACATATTACATTTAATATAGATTTTAAAAACTTACAAGTGCATTATAAATATTAGCAAATAGGAATGGTATGCTTACCTGTCGGCGTCTTCTCCAAGTAATGTGATAACTGCAGAATCGGCTAAGGTTATAGCTGGGGCACTGAAGAATTCTCCAATTACAACAAGGAGTAAAAGGAGGAAAAAGGTTTTCTGAATGTCGGGTGTGCTATAAACTATATACGAGTGAAGAGGGGTAACCCAATTTGCGTTAGCTTCCGGGTCATAGTTGATCGCATCGGAGACTGACAGAGGCGAGCCCTCGCGGCCGGCAGAAGGGCCGCGGAAGTGCCTTGTGGCAGTCGGCCAATCGTCGTCGTACTTGGGTGACACCAAGCGATAAACGCTGTCGTTCACCGGCTGCACACACGACACTGCTGCGGGCTGTACCCAGCTCAAGGGTAAAGTAAATATTATCCAAGCACTCAGGGAAGCCAGCAAGAGAGTCCAGCCTTTCTGCCACCTGTCCGCTAAGCCACCCCAAAAAGGTGCCGATAAGAACTCGACGAATGGTCTTGTGCCTATTAGTAAACCGCACTGTCCCGCATTCATACCCATTTGCTTAAAGTAAACGCCCATGAGTGGGAAAAGGGAGCCAAACGCTGAATAGAAGAAAAAATAAAAAGTTTTAACAGTGAGTAGTTCGGGATCGACGGTACCGGCTCCGCAGATCAGCTCGAGCACGTCGCTGCGGCCCCGCACTTTGTGCGTCGCTTCTTTCGGCGCAGGGTATCTGCAAAGAGAATAATATTTGATCCCAACTGTAGTAAATGATGAGTGGAAAGATATTTCATTTTAGTTATTATATAATTACTATAATTGATGGTAGGTATACACTTTAGTTTATACAAAAAAGTCTCTAAAAAAAAAACTCTCTTGGCCAGAAATTTTATTTTTTTTACTTTTTAGAGTTTTTTCTGAAACTTAATTAAATTTAAAATTAAAAAATTTTATTTCATTCTTAATCATTAAGTTACTCGAGGGCACTAATTCTAATTGTTATTGAGACTATTCTTATGAGCCCAAACACGCTATATTATGTGCTATAAGTTTTTGAGCATCTCGTAAACTAATTGATGCTACTGCATCAGTTCAAGGTTAGCATCTCCAAAATTGGTCCGTTCGTTTTAGGAGCTACCATGCCACATACAAGCACACAGATACACACAGACACATCAAACTTATAACATCCCCCTTTTTGCGTCAAGGGTTAATAAAATAATAGAGCTGTTTATTATCTATTTGGGATGTCGTTGAGTTGCTTCGGTTATTCGACAGTGAGTAAAACTCCTTATCCAGAAGTAAACGAAAATTCTCAAGTAATTTTTAAATTATGCCTGGAAGAGGTCGCTTTTAGCGATAATGCCGCCTGTTGTACAATTTTTTTCTTTGTTGTGTTTATGAAATTTTGTTTGTATCTTTTTCTTGGTGTAAAATAAAGTGTAATTGTAATTGTCCTGCATTATATTTCTCACTCAATTTCTTAAGATTTATTTAATCGAGTTTTACTGTCATTCTATTGGGATGAGCTAACTGACCGATTTATTTCATTTGATCAAAATTACCACAAATGATAATATTTATACGAGAACTACAAAATTAAATAATAGTGTTAAATAATGCCGTTAGATCCGAAAATAGCCACTGGGAAAGTCTAATCACCGCCAATTACATGTTTAATTATTATCTTTATGTATTTGACGTATAACAATATCGGATCCTAATACCGTTTTATAATATTTAAAATGATTTTTTTGACAATTTTCTATATTAATACATTTTGTTTACAATTGTAATTAGATTGCTTATTTATGAATAATTCGAACAGGTCACATTGCCGTCAAGTATTTTAATCTAAGAATAAAATATACAAAGTAATGATAACATTAGGTATAATGCGTAAGTAGGTACTAAAGAATATGATTGTATTGCATTCATACTACGTGTTAAGGTGTTTTATGTAATAAAATGAAACTATTGAGAAGATCAATTTTTGTACGGCTTCTAATAGATGTACGTTAATGATGAGTTCATTGAATTTCCCTTATTACTGTATTTCGTATCCTCCAAGGAAATTCTGTTATTTTCACGTCAAGGCCACACCTGTAATCCGAGGCGGCGAGGCCCTTCACCAACAAATAATATGTAAACGTCAAATCAATACTCCTCAAAAGTGTTGCAAGCGCGTTCGCTGTATTTACTTATACCAGTTCGAATTGTTACAGACATCGTCGCATACAAAGTAAAATGTTTAACTATTTTCTTTACACTATATAGGACGCCATTAAACTTCTAGTGGATAAATCGTTAGCAGACGGGAAAGCAAGTCTCTTCTCTAGATATGTATCATTTAATTTTTGTAGCATCGATTTTTCTTACTCCCACTTAAATACAATGAAATCATCTTGCTCAGCCTTCAAAAATAATGGAGCTTGATAAAATGTATATATATGAGTAAATTAAAATAGTAAATAGCATTTGCACGCAGTAATATATGGTTATTGTCGTGCGCGAACCTGGAGGTGTCCACTTCGCCATACTCGTCGGGGTTGACGAGGGGCCGCGCGGCGGTCGGCAGGGCGGGCGGCGCGGGTTGCTGATGCGCCTCCATGGTCGTGAGGCGGCGGCGGGCGCCCGACTGCCGCGCTGCCCGCTCCGGCCGAGGCGCTGCCCTCCGCCCTGTCAGTCGATACCGCCGCGCCTGCGCTCGCCGCCCTACCGCCCGCCCAGCCGCCTTCCATTCCGCCCGTGACGTCACTCGCACCGGAGACTGGAGAGCGCCACTTGACTGCTCCTTCACAGAACCTACTTCCGCTATGACTTATAATCGAATTTCTTATTTGGTTCAGTTTGAACAACCCTCACTCCATGTCTGACGATTATCAGATAACGTGTTCATATATAATATATAATTTTTCTTGTACATAGGTACGGTAAAATAATTTTCTTACGTGGACGCGATAAATTCATGAAAATGCAACATTAATTAATGCTTCTCAATACGTGTACGAAAATGTTACGTACTTACGAGGAGTATCTATATTTTTAAAAAGACAAACAAACAGACTCGTAAGTGAACACAAACCTGTTATAATAACTATTGATTATGAGCCGATTACAAGAGAGTTTCGGGGACAATTTGCACAACAGGATTCCAGGATTTTTTTATTAATACATACAACAAACGACTACGTAGAAAATAACACGCCAGGCAATTCGATGTTGGATATGGTTTGCATTTTTTTATTTATGAAAAACAAATAAGATCTATAGTCGCACTGAGTTCCTTTTTGTAGTTTTCAGTAGTCAGTTGACTGAGGCTTTTTTGGCAATAAGAGTATAGAGTAGAGTATAAGAGTATAAGAGTTTATAGTACCAATATTAAAATATTTTTTTTTTCAATTTATAGATAAATAATGCTAATTATCCATTGTTCAGAATTTAATCTTTTTTCAAGATTTTTCGCAATAATTCCTGTCAGAGGCGTGACCGTTGCGGCCTGTACCTAACGTGGCTAATTCGTTCATGCTAACATTATGTACCTGTGTATAGTATGATCTACTACAAACTGTTCTAAGTTTAAACAATAATACGTTTATGAGTAAAATTATTAAACATATTTAAATATCTTTCTTTGTTTTTAATTGAAAATCATTTAAATTTTACAATAATTTAATTATATGTAAGATACGCAGTGTCGGTTAGTTCACATGAGTAGTCAGCGCGGCGTGGCACGGCCGGGCGTATCGGAGGCGCGTGTGGCGTGGCGCGCCAGGCGCACGCTCGCCGCGTGCATGGAGGAGCGCCGGCGCGCGCTGGGCCTCCTCGAGCGCCCGGAGCGTTCCGAGCGCCCTGAGCGTTGCGACCCCGACCGCAGGCGCCGCCGGCTCTCTTCCCTCATCTCCTCGTCCTCCATCTTCTCATCACTGTTGAGGTTGCTTTCCCCGCTGAGCTCGGACCGAAACGAGACGGCGGGCGAGTCGCGGACGCTAGGTTCGGGCTGCAGTGGACCGCGCACGGGTTTGACCGATTGTTCGAAATGGAAAACGAAAAGTAGCTCCGACCAGAAGTTATTAGTGAAGGGCCGCATCGGATCGCGCGGGTGGCGCCACGCCGTCCACACTAGGTCGCAGCACGACACCATCACACCCAGCGCGCACCCCACCACCAGAACCAGGAACAGACCCATGAAGTTGCGCATAGATAGCTCCTCGCTTTCGTGTTCATCTTTCGGCTATTTCAAAATAAAATAAATTATTAGTTATTTGGTATAACTACAGTGAAAAAATTGAAATAGGGCGAATTAACATATTTTTTTTGGTTATATAAGGAACTCGATTCTCGACGACGCAGGTGTAGGTTCTGTAATGCTACTTTATCGTCTATCGCTCATATAAATGATGCCTATAATTATACCTAAATGAGAATCATTTTATTTAAATCTTTATAACAATTTTATGGCCACAGTCTAACCTAGGAATATCATAACATATTGCATTTTGCTTTTTTCATTGTCTACACTCTTTCCCCCCGTTATGATATTAGTATCATAACGGGGGATAAGTAAGTTTGTCTGTGGAATAAACTCTGGACCTACTGATCTCATTCTGAAAATTCTTTCACTAATTGGAACCTATATTACAGTCGAATGCTACAGGCTATTTTTATTTATCCCACGACACGTTTGGCTTATTTTGTAGTGATCCTACTTGCTGTGCCAGCGTTCGCGGGTTCGACTCCTTCTGGGAGCATTCATTTTTGTAATGAGCCCGAATGTTTGTGCTCCAGTCATGGGTATTTATATTTATAATATGTAGGTATTTATAGTTATATACGTGTAGTGCATCAACTATCTGGTATCCGTAACATAAGCCTCGTAGCTTACCTACCATGGAATTAGATGGTGCTGTGTGTTAATGTACATATTTAACATTTTTTTTATCCGATATAAATGTGTTTACTGTTAGAAATTGTAATAACTTTAATAGAAGTCGAAAAAAATATATACGTCGAGTTATTTTATCGGCTATTGTCAGGCAGTAGGCCCCTACTCGTAGGAATGTACCCGAGTGAAGCGTGGGTAAGTCGCTAGTTTTAAATAAAGATAGAATATTTGAAGTTGTTTTTGAACAAACATGAATTTTTCTATTCAGATATAAATGCAATTTGATTTATGTAAGATTGACAAGACGAGTGCGGAGTGAGTAAAAAAGAGAAAGTTTTTGAGAAAACAAAGAGAGGGCGCACCTGGCAGGCGCCGCCGCCGTGCATCTCCTTCCACCAGCGATGCTTCATCTCGCGCAGCACTCCCGCCTCTTGCAGGTTCAGTAGCGCGAGATTGAGAGCTTGGCGATACTCGGATCCTGCCACGCGTATCACATTGTTGAATAATATTATCTACGCTTACATTGAAGTTGTAGTAAAGAAACTACTGTACCAATAACCATTTCATATAGACGGGATTGTTTTCTACTACATTATATACGTTAAGTGTTACGGAAATTCTGCCAGAATGCTTTGATAGACATTAAGTGAATTACTTTATAAAAACTAGGTCAACTTTTGAGATATCTATACATATACGTACTTAATAAAATAGTGACAAATTGAAATCTGTACACGATTTTGTTTAGAACTATGACTGTTACGTGTTGTGTATGGAATATAGATCCATATAGAAAATCTCTCATTCCCAGGGGAAAACACAGATAGCGATTTGGACGAGTTGTCATTAGTACGAAGGTATCGAAGTATCATCCCACCGTAGCGTAAGAGCCGTTCCAAACTATAGGGAGTGAGAAAGATGATGATTATGCCATCTGCTGGGAAAAGAACACAAAGTGATGGTAAATAGCGTTTTTAATAAATTATTTTTTGTTAATTAAAATAAGTGTTTGTGATGTCTTGATCAAAAGTATCTTACTGTATTCGTGGCTGTTTAAATATGCCGTATAAAAATAATACACAGTTTGAAATTTTATCGTTTCCCTGAAAGTTCATTGAGCACTGCGTGGATAATCTTCAAACGTCAAAAATGGATACACGCATTACGCAGTAAAAAAACCGCATGTAAGTAAAATCTTCTAGTTATTTTTTTTTAAATTTTAATTATTATTTTGTGTATAATCAATATGATACTATAGTTGGCAGGTATTAGACAATTCCAATAAAAGATTATTATCGAGATATTTTTGTTTCCTGTACGATTTCATCTATACATATAATAAAATTGTAACTAAGTCGAATCTGTACATTAAATATTTTTTGGAAAATCTAATTGAAATAGACATTATTATCGATACAGAGTCCGAATCTATAGTTTTTAGAATTTTTGTCTGTCTGTCTTTCTGTCTGTCTGTCTGTCTGTCTGTCTGTCTGTCTGTCTGTTACCGCATCACGAGCAAACCACTGGACAGATTTTGATGAAATTTTATATGATGATAGCTGGTTATCCGGGTCAACATATAGGATACTTTTTACCGCGGGAAAATATCTCATTTCTGAAAAAAAATACAAAAAACACAAAAACTGCATTGTAAGAGTATACTAATATGTAAAAACTAAGAATTAGGTTTTGGGTCACCTGAACGCGGGCGGAGCCGCGGGCAATGCTAGTTTATTATATAAAACAAAAAACTTGTTCTATATTTGGTGACTTTAATATTATATAATAAGTTTAAATAATTAAATACTATTATGAGTAAAAAAGTAAACAGTTGTACAAAACGTATCTTCAGGTTTTTTTTAACTACATTTCAGAAAGCATCAGAAAGATTATGTAAATTTATATGATATATATATTGATTAAGTGATCATAAATTATAAAACAATATTATTTGTACTTCGAAATTTTTAAAGGTTTTCAGTAAATTAAAAATGAATTTTAAATCATATATATAGAGCATAGATAGTTAGTCTCAGTGAAATGGGCTGCCGTGGTCTAAATCGGCCAGGCCAGGAGGACATCATCGTCAAGTATTGATTATGTTTTATTGATCTTTTTTGAGCATAAAAAATCATTAACATAAATATCACTTTGGATTACCTTTTTTCATTGCAATCCCGTAACCTTTGCTGTCAAGTAAATCTCCTACCTATAAAGTAAATTAAGAATATATTCTTTGCAATAGCAAGTACACTAACTTTTGGAAAAATATATTGAATGCACTCAACGTTACCCTGATCACTTCGCAGTCACGTTCGGTGGTGTACTCGATAGTGGTCGACTCCGCAAGGAAGGCGTAATTGTCTTCCTTTACTCTGTAATAAATGAAAACGCCATTCATCACCGTATGGATAAATTATATTTATGTTGACCAAAATATAATAAAGAAATATTTACTTTTGTATACCCACAGTGTTGTTCTTAGGCATTTCTTGCTTTTTCATTTCGGCGAACATTTTTTTATAAAGCTCCGAAGTAGAAAGCTGAAATTAATTTATTTCTTAGTAATTACATTATAAATCTACGAAACATGTCCAAATTTACATTGTTCAAATATATAAGCGGTGGCCGGCAGACCGCAGAACTAACTTCAGCCGACGAAAGCCGTACTGAGTGCATGTCTAATTGTTATGGTATGGATCAAAATATCCACAGACAATAAAATAATTAGTACTGTTGCTGTTACACAAGATGTCGTAGTTCCGGTCACATTACTAGGACATTTATTTATTGCAAATTATTATTAATCAGATCAGATCTTTAGTTAGGCAACTTTAAAGGAGAATTCAGTAAATTATAAGACAAATAATTAATTAAATGGAGATAACAATTTGGGGGAGATCTTGTCAGTCCCCTCTTACATATAAAAATAGTAAAAATAAACTAATACTGTATAAAACATTGCATGCGATAGGTTTGCAAAGTAACACATACTCGTACTTAATATATAATATTATAAATGTGAAAGTGTGTTTGTTTGTTTGTCTTTCTTTCACGTCAAAACAAAGTGACGGATTGGCGTGATTTTTGTGTGGAGATAGTTGGAAGGGTGGAAAGTGACATAGGCTACTTTTTACCGCCGCGCGGTAGATTATCTCATTCCCACGGGGAAATACGTTATACTACAACCCAAAAAAATATTTATGATCAGAATTACTTGAAAATTGGTATTCATGTTCTATAATACTATTAAATAAATAAATATTCTAGCATTTTTCGAAATTCATCCCATAAGGGGGTAAAATAGGGGACCAAAGTTTGTATGAAACCTACCTTTTTAGTTTTTTTTGTAGTTTTAGTGCGAGCCACAAACCACGGGTTCTGCTCGTTTATTTTATATAATTAGAAATAAAAACCATATTTGACAGAACCTCGAAAAATGTATATGTGGATCCGCCCGCCTTGGCACCATATGTGATGCCGTACGGGTTGTCAGCGAGATCGCGCACACTGCTGATAAGCTCGGTGGAGGATTTGGTGGCGAGGAGCGTCGCCAGGTTGGCCGTGTACGAGCTTGTGATGACCAGCGCGAACATCCACCATACACTCGCAACCGCTCTCGTACCATATGCTCTGAATCACAATAAAAATAGCACCAATAGGTATCTAAATCCACGTCAATATAATTTATGGTCCTCGATATGTCTGTACTTACACAGGCGCGATCTCTGAACCTTGTTGCAAGACAGCGCCAAGATTAAACCACAGTGCGTTGCCAATCGTAAACTGGTTTTCTAGGGCGGGCGGGTCGTCCACGCACGGGTAGGGATTCTGCCATTCCTCGGGGCACAGTCTTCCAATCACGTATAGCACTAGTGACGTGCCCACGTATGCAAAGCCCAGGCACAACCAAACCTAAACCGATACCACTACACAATTATCGGGGGGGCACGTAGTGCCCCCGCCAAGTCGAGCAAAAATTTAGTTTTTCTTTACGGTATAATCGCAATGACGTCAAAATTTGTGTTTGTTTTTTTTAAACTAGGTATCTTATCGGCTTTATTTTGATTTTTGGTTTCCGACGTTTCGAATGCTTTACAGCAATTATGGTCACGAGAGAGACAGGTGTTATATGTCTCAAAAGCATTATATAGTTTTACAGACTGGGTAATAAGGTATATAAGATATGATTACGCAATAATGTTGCTTTGAATAATCATTTTTTTATGTTTATAATTAGAAGAATAGCAACACTAAATAACATTACTAATTTTATAAAGTTTTCTAAAAAAAATTAAAAATTGTAATACCTTATAACAGCCAACATTAAATACATAATATTCCATATTCAATTATAAAATGTCTTAAAATTATTAAAATGATTAAAATTAACAAATGTTGTAAGGTACTTTGATACGATTTATGAATTTTTTGAATTCATTTTATTATTTTGTGTAACAACCTGTAACAACCATATAATGCTTTGAGACATCTTAAGCCTTAGTCTCTCCCGTGACCATGACTGCTGTACAGCATTCGAAACGTCGGGAACCAAAAATTAAAATAAATCCGCAAAAAATCCGAAAAGATAAAATGTCAAATATTCGGGTAAATCTAAGATAGTATTAAAGTAGATATTATTTGTTTCTTTTTTTTTTTTACTTAATTGCTTTGTTATTTCTATTATCTTTCGCTTCTTCTTTCCGAACTGGTAGTAGACTTATGACGTTCAGTAAAAAATTGTAATAATTTAATGCTGAATAAAATATTTTGATTTGTTTTGATTTACCATTCAAAGAGAAAATGGAGAAAAAAGACATAATTACCCCATTGGAAAAGGGCAAAAGAAAAGCTAGAAGCGCGGGTTCCGGCGGCTGCGGTTTCCTGAACAAGATGCTAATGCCTAGATTCATGAAGGGAGTTGTGAAGTCCACGGCCTGCTCGCGCTCCGCCGTTATAGTAAGATCTGTGATCGCGAAGTCTATGTTCTGTTTATACAATATGAATACACGATTAAAATTAATATTTTTTTAAAACATTAATATTTTAATTATCATTTTTATTTAATTATTTGTTAAGTGTATAATTATAAAATTGTAAGGTACTTCGGTGCCATTTCTGTTTTATTCCAAATTATTGAATAACTTGTGTGTAGACATAGTCTATAGTAATTAATAAAATATATTACAGACGACATTTCAAATGAACGTTAAGGATTACATACCGGATCGTCCATGAGACGTCGCATCATTCCGTCCCACTGATTAGTAGTCTTGTTGAGGGTGCCATATAGACCGTCCGGTTGCACTATGAAGGTGTAGTTAAATTTCCAAAATTTTGCCAGACGATCGATCAGCTCGATGCAAAAACCTTTACGATATTAGAAAAAAATGTTGAATGCATCGTGTATAGTCGAAGTGTAGTAGTACTTTTGTAGGTTCTTTTACCTTCATAGCGATTATTTCCGGACAGACGATCGGTTGATTGCTGTTTCATGATGTACGGATTGTTCTAAAGCAAAAAAATGATATATTAAATTGTTAAAAATCAAAAAGAACTTAAGAGAGATATAAAGAGAATGGAGTGTTTCTAAATACATACTTATTACGTATATACATCAGACTTTCATAATTCTGTTGTAAAAAAATACTTTAATACAGATGGGAACACAGACTCCGTAGAAGTAAAATTGTACCTCAGCGATGAGGACCGCAAAGGTGCGGTTAGTCATAATATTCTTGGGCAGCGGAGGCGCGGGCGGGCGCGGGCGCCACGCGAGGCCGGCGCGCGGCGTCCACGACGCCACGGTGTGGAGGCGGCCGCCGCGCTCCAGCTCCGTCGCGTACAGCCGCACCTCGAGCCGGCCGCCGCCCGCCTCCCACGACAACGGCCCGCTCAGGCCCTCCCATCGCTCCTGAGATCGTAATGACACTTAAATAAAGTGGGTTGACCATGGAAGGCCACCTTAACAAATAAACAGTTATAATTCTTTTATTTATTGGATGAAATGAAACAAACAAATTGTTAAGTAACACTTTGCTCTATTATGTAACATATAAAACATTTTATTTTATTGCAGAGTTAATGATTATTCATTAAAGTAAGTTTTATTGAACTCTTCCAAAATGGCCTTGCAAGAAACAGGGCTCCATACAAGGCCGATATAATAAATCTATCGTTTAACTTAAAACTAACGTAGAGACAATCAAACTATCTGGTTATCCTTAATCATCATAAAAAGCTCTTTCATTAAAATGAAACATTAAGTACGTATCATAATATATTCACATAAACAATAGTCAACGAACATAACTTGAACACTATCGTAAAACTAAGAATGTATTTGTGAAAATGTTTTAAAAATAATTTTAATAAGCATTATATCGATATCAAATAAGTTGCCAACAATCTTTATAATAAAATAAAACCAACTGTAATGGCTTTCTTATGAGTCTGTTCCTTGTAAGGCTAAAAGGAGTTTTAAAATAAAATTATTTAAAGCATGGTTTAAGCAAATAATATTATGAACTTATATATTTTTTACCCGATAGGTACGTATTTACGTACTACTAAAAACTAAGTATTTTTATTTTCGTGATTCCTAAATGTTCCTAGCGAGGTCCCTGTGCCCTAACAAGGCCAACTATCAATTTTGTGATGATCTTTTTCGTCCTTACAAGGAACTGTTGGCTTTCCGGAACACTACCGATATTTTAACTAAAATTGAAATAAAATCATATAATTTTATATAGAAAATAATAGTTTATTTACTTGAAAACTAACGCTTTGCTGTGAGCGCGTGTTATAATTTTAACGTCGACGAAAGTAGTCAACAAAGCGAGGGACCGCATTGACAAACCAGCAGCGCCAGCGATCGCCGCGCCGCTGCGTCTGAGTGCTTGAGTTCAATGGGTAGAAGAAATTTGTAATCTCATGGCAATAACTACGACGTTTTAATAATCGGCCTTACAAAGAGCGTGAGCTTTCATGGTCCACCCATCTTATATTAAACATAGGTACCCTGAAGATTCTATGAAGTACCATTTTTATGTAATGTCTTTATTATTATATCATGGTTTTCAAAAAAAAACATCAAAAATTAAGATGAAATTCTGCTTTCATGTAAGGTAAGTGACTCACCTAAAGTTACTTACCGAACGCAAGTAATTCAGCAGCGTGTCGGCGTGGAATGACGCTTTCCCCGAGAGACAGTCGCCGGAAGCTTGCGGCGTCAGGTTGAGATGCTTTATTGCGGCCGCTACCAACTTGACTGCGTCGTAGGACAGAAGAAGTGATGTCGGTGGATTTGCTACTATCTGGTGAAATCATCATGTTACTTCTAATAATTAAGCCTTTTCAATTTTATCTTTTATCTTTTAAAATTTTTAGTTTTTAGAATTTTTGTCTATCTGTCGGGGAACGCATCACGAAAAAACTACTGGACGGATTAAATTCGGAATGGTGATAGCTGGTTATCCGAGTCAACATATGATACTTTTTCTAAAAAAAAATACACAAACTGGTTAAAATAAAACCACGCTATTACTATAAACATTTCAGCAAGGTAACTTACTAAATATGGCCAAAAACTATTAAAAATGATATTTTATTCGTTAAAATAACTCTAAAATGTTATTGTTGTGTTATTTAGATATTCGTCAATAGATGTCGCCATGTGTTTTAAAATGCGTGGTTTTAATTCCAAAAATTGAATGTACAGATATGACCTTTCTATATATGGTAAGATATTTCTATGATTTTATTAGAATTACTAATACTAGCGACTCACTCGGGTTCGTCCCTAGGTTGATTCCACATACAAACTTTCATCCCCATTTTCACCCCCTTAAGGGATGATTTCCGGGAAAAAATGTTCCTATGTCCTTCCCAGGGTCCTAACTATCCTCTTACCTTTCATCTAAATCGGTTCAGTAGAAGTAGAGATTACCACAACGTCACAAATTCACAATTTACAGACTTTACCTCTTTATAATATTAGTATAGATATCACCCGCGGCCCTGCCCATGTTCAAATGACCATTAAAACAAACTTTTTGGCTTTATAAATAAGTAATATTTTGTTGGAAGAAACAATTATGAAATAAATATATTTGTATTTTTTTATTATTTAGTAAATAATGTTAATTTTTGTAAACCTTTTAATATAAAAATTGGACAAATGCAAGTCCATATCGCGCATTTAAGGGTTCCGTATAGGAAAATACTGTGGTGTATTTCTTTACTTAGATACCATCGCATTTTGTTAGGTTGATACTAAAATAAATACAAATGATTTTTACGTTTCCACAATATCGACTCGTTATATCAACCGTAAAAATAAGTTGGTTTCATATTATTTTATAACATTTTATTGAAAACAAGTAGCTATGGTTGTTAAACTGACAAAGCGGGTTAAGCTGAAGATATTCCATATCTCAAAAACTGCGAGATATATATTCTGCAAGGTAATTTTCGTTAAAAGTATTTTAGAAACTGTTACTTGAACGTTTTCAGTTTTTTTGACACCATTTCTTGAAAGGTGGAGAAAGAAAGGCTTAAGGACACAATACAGTATTTACGACTTTAATTGTACTTTCTTAATACTTTCTTAGATTTACGCGAATTCTTGACATTATTTAAATAATCCTAATTGTATTAGCCGAGCCATATGAAATAGTAAAAAGCATTCGCTTAGGATTATTTACCTTATGGACTTCTGGAACATTTTCAAAACATTTTCTTTTGAAAATCGTTTTGGAAAATATTACTAACTAGTTCCTAGGCATTATATTAACAATAAGAAAAAATATTATTATGGAATATAATCAGTTATAGTGGAATATAATAAATGATTAAAATTAATTCTAGTTTTAGAGTTTATCGCCCAAAACTAAAAGAAAACAAATAAAACAGAAATATAGACTATAGACATACTATAAATGTTGTTGTTAAAACAAAAAGTGCAATATTACTAAATCAAATATGAGATTAACGGAGGAACCTTTGTGGCAGCTGGCATTGTCGATCTCCGCCATTATTTCCCAATCATGTGGTGCGCCATGAAATTGGTTTATGTAAGAATATACTAATATGTGAAACATAAGAATTTCGTTTTTGGTCATCTGAATGTGGCCGGAGCCGCGGTCAATGCTGGTCTATTGTATGTATAATTTTATAAATTTTATATTTAATTAAGACCTGCGCTATTTCTTCTTCGTTAACTTCGGCGTCTTCCGTAAGCTTTCTATATTCTTCACTCCAAGCCGTCATTGCTTCGGATACCTTCTTGGATTCGGGATTAAATAAACGTAGACCTGTAAACAATAGGTATAGAAAAGGTTTATAACTTACTGGTTTTGGTATAGCCGCTAGTATATACTATATAGACCGCTCTCACCGGTCGTGTCGATTTGTCACCTCACAGGGGCTTAAAAGTGTAAGGAATACCGAGTGCATTTGAGTTACAGTCATACTTGTGTCATATACTTATATTACATTGACCGAAATCTCTCAAAAGATACTAAGTATTATTATAGAAAAAGATTACGAAAAATCAAAATTAACTTTATTCTACTAGACTTTTACAAGCTCTTTTATATTATACCAGCGACTTAACATCGCTTCGCTCGTTATTTCTACCTAAAATAATTTATTTACAATGCAACGCCATCTATCGTACCTCGGTAACACTACTACTGTGAATATCGATCAAGCATCACTTAGTCACATCCACCACAACGTAGTGAACTACAACATCCACTAGAGGGCCTTAATAGTTATTGGTATTGATACATAATATGAACTTTTGATTTATTTTATTTATACTTATATTTCAATTAATAATCATGGAGGAAATTATGAAAGTATGAAAAAATATTCAAGATGATATTAAAATACAAAAACTCGAAATAATAAATATGAAAGAAACAATAGTTGATGAAATTAATTTTAAAGTAAATAAAAAGATTCAAAATGTAGAAAGAAAAACCCAGGGCCTGGAGAAAGTGATTGAGGAGCAAAAGATTATTATAGACAAAATGGAAAATCAATTAAAACAAAGAAATGTAATATTTTTTTAACCGTCATCCAAAAAGGAGGAATTTCTCAATTCGTCGTAATCTTTTTTTATGTATGTTTAATCGAATATGTTAATAAAAAACTTTCTTTTTACAAATTACCTGCTTATTATGTCTACACTAAAATTGGAAAAATAAAAACTTATACATATATATAGATATTTTCGAACTCGGTGCCAGCCGACAATATTTTATGATATGAATATCTAATAGGTAAATATGTATTTTACGTATCGAAATAATATGTATATTAGATTGGCTTTACTTTACCTGGAAGTCGTTTTTTTCAAAGTTTTTATATACATGTAGTAGGTAAGATTGTTATTTATATCCTGGACTTTTCTGTAGGCCTTTTTAAGACCTACAATTTTCTAGTACAATGTTTTGATGCTTATTAAAGGTTTAGGCAGCTTAGCCATGTAGTTTGTACGAACAGTTTTTTTGACAAAACACCGTCTAGACTCAACTTTTGTACCAAATATTTACAAATTATATTCATAAACCTTCCTCGTTTATCGCTTACACACTAACAGCAACTATGTATAGATAAGTAATTAATGTCTGTGAAATACTAAACAAACATCTGGTTTCAGTTCCGTTTTCGGTTCCTGTAGTGTGGAATTTTTTTTTACATATTCAGCTGTCTAGTTACATACTACTGGCTGCCAAAGTTATTTTCTTTGATGACAGAATAACTTCTTCAAGTTTCCCTTCCCTGCTATTATATAACACGCTATAATAGGTAGATACTGTCTCAGCTTAGCAGTCGTACTTGTCGTCACTTAATTCGCAATATTCAGAAAATTGTGTTCCTTCTTAGCTTTTGTGGTTCACAAAATAGGAAGTTCTTGTTGAAAGTCAGCATTACAGATGCAAAAAAGTTTATAAAAATATTAATAAATATGTAATTTTAATATAAATCGTCACTCCGTGCTAAAGTTAAGTATATAAGTAAGAGTAAGTTGATTAATTTTACTAGTAATGTTTGCGCCGCCGTAGCTGTAGTTCGCAAGCGACATCGTGTGCAGGTCTAGCGACGACATGATGTACGAGTGTCGGTCGGCGAGCAGACCCACGCGCTGCGCCGCGTCCAGAACACGCACGCTGCAGGTCGCGTTACACCACACTATGAAATTAGTAGCACCCCATTTTTTGAGCACCAGCAGTAAGTTCCTATAACACCAACACATAATCTCTTACAATGCCTATTTAGTAAAGTATGCATAATGAAAGAGTAAATGAGTGTGTAAGGGGTAGCCCGTAGCTATAATCGAAAACGATTAGGAGGACATCGTCATCATTATGTGATTGATGAAAGAGAAATAGTTTTTAGTACCTAAGTCCGTGGTCGTCATGCGGCGGCGGAATCTGGCGCGCGCGCAGCGACAGCAGCTCGGGCGAGGTCGTGAGGTGCGCCGCCACCCGCGCGCTGCCCTCGTGAAGCAACACCGCGTGTCGCCAGTCCTTCTCAGTGCACAGCGCTGCACACGTCTATTTTTTACAACCACACACAAATTATTTTTTTAAACATCTACGAACTGCGATAAATTTTATTAACTATATTACTAAGATATTTCTGGAAGACACTTTGGAACGGGAAAAGTATCATTTTTTTCAATTAGTAGTTTCTTTATATAACACCTTTCCACTTTTCTTTCAGAACCAGGGAACTAGAGGACCTCAAGTAAAATTTTCAGTTTTTTTTTCAACGGAACCTACACCGTCTTAATAGGTCACCGCAGGATCGTGAACCGCCTTGAACAAGAATATTATTAATAATATAAGTGTACCACCTTAGCGAGAACATCGGAGTGTGGATACAGTTCCAGAGCACTGGAAGAAGCTTTGTTCTCCGGAGCGGGCTCCGTCAGCAGCAACGCGAGGCCGGCGCGCGTGGCGGCGACCGCGCCCGCGCTGACGCCCACCGAGGCGTTCACACTGTCACTCGCCTAAACGGTGTATTGTTACTACCTTAGTAAATAATTAAAAAAAATAGATTTTTTTCGACATGGCAATATTGATGAAGAAACTATAATAAGTATTTTGTTTTATTGTGGTAGTTAACATTTTCTATTCCTTTAATCTGTATATTGTACGATTTAAATTATTATACTTAAGTATATAGTTTTAGTAAAACTTATAATAATGAATCATGTGACATAATAGTAAAATTGGATTGGTATTTGCCTCTTAGAGATGGAGATAGAGCACGCATCGGCTGGCGTCTCTTTACATTTGCGATCAAAATCTATTGAAATATGAGGAATAATAATAAACACACTTCTATCTTAATAATAATAAATAATAAGAAGGATTATATTTTAAGTGAAATCACTACAATAACAATATTATAATGAAATAAAGTTGAAAACAGTTTAAATAAACTTGTAGAGACGGCAAATCTATACTGTAACTACAATACTGTAGATTGAAATTGAAAAATTAGATAGGTATGAGGTACCATTAAATGTTATTTATCAAATCAAAGTTCAAACTAGAGTTTTTAAACATTTGTCAGTGTTTGTGTATTAAGGCTAAGTTTGTAACGCGTACATATGTTTTGTATAATATTTGATTTCAAAAAAAGAAGAAAATCATTATAGTCTCTTATGACCATTGACACAGAATATTCTTACTTGTTTACATATAATATTAGGCTCGGACAGCGGCTCGTCGGGCTCGGCGGTGGCAAGTGGCACCTCGGCCTCCTCCTCGCCGCGCAGCGCTGCTATCACCGCCGCCTGCAGCTTCAGCGCGTTTTCCACGCCAACTCCCACGCCTGCGCATGCACAAGTGACGTTAGCTTGATGACTGTCCTCTACGTTACTCCTGGAAACTTATTAATTCATTTTTTATAATTTCTTGCCTATTTTAATCGCTCGGGCATCGGACACAGGAGAAAACACCAACACTATCAAAATAACAACAACACACCGCGCCTGACATATCCTCACGTACGCTACCATGGCGCTCGCGGCACGAGTTCCGTCGCACGCGCTTCGCACAGTACTCACTCAGTCGCTTGCACGCGAAAGCTCCCACAAATAAACAATATCTTGAGAATGACTCGAGTAAATCGAATGAAATGACAAATGGCTTAATTATAATTTAATGTTGACCTACGGAAGCGTTAATTATGATTACAACGGTATTTATAATCAAATGTATCAAAAATCATGTTTATTTGAAAATTTTGTTACTCTTTGAGGAATAGCCTATGATTTACAAACATCGAGCTTATCGATATGCAACAGCGTGTGCTATTCCCACGGTACGCGTGCTCCCGCGCCGGCGCCGCCCGCCCTCGCACGCGCCGCTCGCCCGCCCTCGCCCGTGCAATCTATTCTGGAAGCGGGTCGCGTCACTGTCGCGGTCGTCCAGACTAGTTTTTAGTCGCAGTTTTAAAACAAAGATGCAATAAAAATTTAGCTCTTCACTAGTGAAATGACATATTATTTACAATTTAGTAAAGTATGATTAAATATTTTTATTACAAATTACAATGCTTAGCCAAAATCCTGCGATCAATAGGGAGAGCTATAAATATAATAATAATACCTTTGACGTAAATACAAAAGGGTTACAAGACATTTATTTTTTTAAACTATATAATTAGCACAATCTTTGTTTAGGTATAGGTACTAACGTCTAAACTAGGCCGAGCCTGTATCTCAGACGCTAGCCTCTTCCTATTACATAATTTATTTATTGCTAATAAATTAAATGTAATATAATACTAAAAATATATATGTTATACAAAATTTCGAGATACTTCAGCGTGGATACTTGTTTAATTTACTAAAAACATCTACCTTATATACTTAATATAAAGATTCAATATAGTAATGGTAAAATATAAGATTATAAACATACCTACTTATGGTAAATAAAACCAGTCAAGTGCGAGTCGGAATCGCACACGAAGCCATTTACCATAACCATGTACCATGCTTCAAAAAAAATTACCTCATAATTATGTTGTTTTGAAGTGAACATTTTTTGTGCACAAGAGAGTAAAATTTCAAGGCCGCGTCATGAGAAATCGTCACAAAAAACCGCCATGCCCTTGTAACCGTTGCCGTTGCCATAGTGACCGTTGTTATTTTCTGAAAATTGATATATATGACGTTCTTTTCGTTGCTATCTTCAAAGATTATTACTTTTACTAATTTGCTACTTTTACATTACTTATACTAATTTTATTAAATTAAAAATGCTTCGTTTTGTCCTGATTGACTGACTGATCGATCAACGCACAGCCTAAACCACTGATCGTAGAAACGTGAACTTTGGAGGACAAACTCCTTATACATTGTAGGCATCCGCTAAGAAAGGATTTTTCGAAATTCATCCCCCAAGGGGGTAAAATAGGGGATAAAAGATTGTATGAAACTCTGTTATTCTTAACGCGAAATGCACGGAATGTGGTACCTACTTTAAGATGAACAATAAGTAATGTATGTATTACATTTTTTTCGAAATTTATTCCTTAAAAGGGTAAAAGGGTGAAGGGGGTGATAAAGTTTATATGGGCAAACAATTATTTATGATCAGAATTATTTGAAACTTGGTATTAATGCTCTATAATACAATTAAATAAATACATATTTTAGCATTTCTCGAAATTCATTCCATAAGGGGGCAATATAGGGGATGAAAGTTTGTATGAAATTTTGTAATTGATGCACGGAAAGTGGTATTTACCTTTGAAATGAAAGTAAAACAATACAAATATATTTTTTTTTTGAAATTCATCCCTTAAAGCACAGAAATCTTAATAATAAGGTAATAGAAATGCCATTGCGGTCTTTTAGTACTGGGACGCGTGTCGCCGGCTTGCAGCTACCAACACATTGACAACAATAAATACACACTATCGCTCACACATGCATTTTGCATTGTTGCAACAAAAATTAAACTTTAAGCGATGACATTACGCAATATTCTCTAAAAACGCATAATCTCAGATGGCGTGATCCCTGTGACCAATAATAAACGTGTGCGAAAAGCACAGAATGATATCGCGCGCTCACTTCTAGTGCAGCACAAAGCGCATAATGCTCATATCGATAATTTTCCGTTGAGTCTTGCAACAATAGGTAACTAATTTATTGAAAGTGTTTTATGTTTCATTCCTCGACGCGATTTTAGACGATTTATTTATTTTCATAAAGGGAATACAATAAAACGTTAAAAGTAAGTAATTTTTTTTATTATTATATAGTTATACACTCAACAGCTACTATATACTCAACAGCGATATATTGTTTTTAATTCTAGTTTAATTTAATGAAGAGTCTGACTGAATTTTGTTTTTATAATGTTTTTATTGACTTGCATATATATGCATAAGTGATATAAAAATTGACTTGTATAACTACATATATGTTATTATATTCTAAATTGGGTGTATACCTTTGCAATAAATATTATTATTATTTTTTTATCAAATTTGATATCTCAGACTGTGCCTGGTAATATGATCCAGCACGGGCGTGAACCAAGTGCTGAATCAGTTCTGGGTGGTTTGTTGTACTGTGTTGTCATCATTATCTGAAGAAAGTTGCAAAAATTTTCTTACTGTTCTGCAGGTGTTTAAAATAGCAGCTTTCTGAAGAGTTAAATATGTGAATTTAGGCAAAGAAAGAATGCTTAAAGAATTAAATAAAAGTTTCGGAACAACGCCTGTTGTGGACACTATTATGGGTACTATTGTAACATTCGTCATTTTCCAAACTCTCCTAATTTCTTCTTGTAACTCTGTGTATTTTCTTATTTTTTCACTGATTGTTGCTTGTAAGTTATTAGTGTTAGGTACTGCTATATCTATTATATATGTATGTTTATTATTCTTATCTACAAAGGTTATATCAGGTCTATTGTTATAAATTGTGTGATCTGTTAAAATAGTCCTATCATAATATATTTTGTATGTCTGGTTTTCTAATACAGATTGTGGTGTATATTTATAGTAGGGTGTATGCGGATCATTAGTGAGTTTGTATTTTTGAACAAGTTTTTGATGTATAATATTAGCCAATTGGTTATGCCTGTGTGTGTAGTCATTTTGTGTTAGTGTTGCGCATGCTCCTGTTATATGCTGGATAGTTTCTGGTTTAAGGTGGCATTTACGGCATAGATCGTTTTGTACTGTTCTGTCTTTCAAAATGTATTTTCTGTAATTTTTAGTTGATATGACTTGATCTTGGATGGCCATTAAGAATCCTTCAGTCTCTGGAAATAAACCTCCGCAATCAAGCCATTTGTGAGATGCTTCTTTATTTACATGTGATTGTTCTAATTCTTTTGGATGTCTGCCGTGCAATTCTTTTGTTTTCCAGTTTTTAATTTTAACTTCAATTTCTTGTGTATTGAGAATCGGTTCAGTAGTTTCATTGTTAAGATTAAGTGGCGTAAAGAATCTATCTATTTCAATTATAGTTTCATGTAACTTACTTGTAATTTTCTTTTCATAGAAATGTTTTCTTAAATTTGATACTTGTTTAGTATAAAGCTGTGTAATATCGATGAGGCCTCTTCCTCCATATTTTCTAGGTAAAATTATACGTTCTATTGCGGATTTAGGATGATGATATGTTGTAATATGCTGTGTTAAAATTGTTCTTGTCTTAGTTTCTAAGCTTTTTAAAGCTGTATTTGACCATTTAACGGTTCCAAACGAATACGTTAAAACAGGTATTGCGTAGGTATTAATTGCTTTAAATAAGTTTTTGCTACATAATTGGGTTTTACTAAGTAAACGTATCCTGTTAAAATATTCTAGCTGTAATCTATCTCTGATTGACTTATGTTCTAATAAACGTGCTTGATGATACCCTAAATATTTATATAGTTCGTTATCTTTCATTGCTGTAATACTATCTTGTTCACTAATATTATAATCACCTGTAACTATTTTACCTTTTACTATATTTAATTTTTTACATTTATCTAACCCGAAATCCATTTTTATATCTTTAGAAAATTTTAAAGTTATATCTAGTAGTTGTATCATATTAGTTTCTTTATTCGAATATAATTTCAAATCATCCATATATAATAAATGAGTTAATTGATGAAGTTTCTTTCTATTGTTTTTTATATCAAAACCTATTTTAGAGTCAATTAATTCGTTCGATAGGGGATTAAGAGCTAAACAAAACCATAAAGGACTCAACGAATCACCCTGAAATATGCCTCTTTTTATATGTATTTTACTAGTATTAATATCTTTCGAGTCTGTCCGTAAATGAAGAGTTGTTCTCCAGTTTTGCATAGTGTTTTTAAGAAATGTTATTAAAATTGGATGAATTTTGTATATATTTAATATTTCAATTAGCCAGGAGTGGGGAACACTATCAAATGCCTTTTTATAATCTATGTATGATATAAAAAGACCTTTTCTACCTTTTTGAACATGCTTAAGTACAACAGAATCAATAATCAATTGTTCTTTGCAACCTTTATGTAACTTTTTGCAACCTTTTTGTTCTTCTGTTAATATTTTATTAATTTCTAAATGTTTATTAATTTTATATGTTATGCATGAAGTTATAATCTTATAAATTGTTGGGAGGCAAGTTATTGGTCTATACTGAGATGGATCGTGAGTTCGATTACTTTTTGGTAACATATAGGTGATTCCTTCAGTTAAAAATTCTGGTAGTATACTATTTCCTTTTATAATATTTGTAATCTGTTTCGCTAAGGCATGATGTAGTATGTGTAGTTTTTTATACCAAAAGTTCTGAACATAATCTGCTCCTGGTGCTTTCCTGCTATGTGTATTACTAATAATATTTTTAAGTTCATCTACTTCTATATCCTCAAACTCCATTTCGTTAATTGTTCCATAACGTAATTTTTCTCTCGAGATCCACTCAGCGTCTTTATTGTGTTCTGTGTTATTACTCCATATATTTTCCCAATATTCTTTTAAAGCTTCTACCGATGGTGCGTGTTCGATTTTTGTACTGCATTTTAGTTTACGGTAAAATTGTTTCTCATTATTAGCAAAAAGTTTATTGTTTTCTTTTCTAACTTGTGCTTTATTGTATCTCGCTAGCCTATGACTTTTAACTGAAAGTTTTTGTTTTAAAGTGTCCAAATATTCTTCTAATCGTTTATTAAAATCGTCGTGTGTGCTATGCTTTCTTGTTTTCTCTAAAATTTCTTTTACTTTTTTAACTACTTTTTTACTTTTATTTCCATTTTTATATTGTGTTAACCTACCTATATCCTTCCTTAATTGCTCAATATCTTTTTCTAATCTTATTTGCCAAAATGGCTTATGCCTCCGGGTTCTGGTACTGTAGTCTTTTACGTTTGCATTAAAGTGCATACTAATAGTTAATGCTGTACAATAAACTAGTGTATGTGTATCATGTATATTTTCTAGTGTGTTAAGTTTATTGGGTAATATGGATTCATTAAAAATATTTATAATTTTGGATAATTTGTAACTGTTTCTTAACTTTGGCAGGCTTGGCCTTAATGTTGCGTCAGTATTATTGTACGTAAGCAAATTGTTTTCAAGATTATCTTTAAGATTTTCTATACATTCCGGCTTTAAATCAAATTTACTAGTGTTATGTATGATTACGTTATAGGTATCAGTAGTTTGTGTATCATCTATTAGTCCATTGAATATTTCTTGTGTAGCAAGTGATTTATTATAATTATTTGTATTTTGTGTATTTTGTGTGCTTTGTGTAGTGCTGGTAGATGTGTTTGGTAAGTTTTCAAACGTGTCATTTGATACTAAATGGTTTGTATTAGAATTTTTATCTAACGTACTTTGAACTTCTTTGCGGATATTTTCTATTTCATTATCAGACAAGAACTTGTTTCTAATTATGGCTCTCCGTTGGTCAGACAGTCGCTGCTCCGAAACATTCGAATTAGGGTATTTATTTATAAAATGTTGATAAAGTTGTTGTCTATATTGAGTTAAATCAGTTTCTAATTTAGTAATTTGGAAGTATGTACGCATTATGAAAATGTTTACTTCTTTTTCCCACTTCATGCGTACACGTGGCTTGCCAGCTTTGGTGGTCGCAGGTCTCATTGCCGAAGCTACCCTTGAAACATCCAGAGCTGGTGGAGTCTGAGACTCCTGAGTCGGATCTATAAAAATTTGGCTAGACGTGGCTTCTTCAGGTTCATTCCCGGTAAAGGTCCGTCCGCTTAACTCCTTACCACCGACGGCTCGCATACTGTAGCACCCAGCGTCGGCTCCAGGTGCGCCCCGACGATTACCCCCGGGAAGCGACATTAAACGTTTCTCTTTGTTTCTTAACTCCATATTTGGGGGTTATTATTATTATTATACAAAAGTTATGCAAACTATTTGTTAAAATCCTATACATTTTTAACTAATGACTTAAAATTTTTTATAGAATTTCTATGATATGTTTATCAAACAACTCGCCCTTAGAATTATTTACTCAATCAAATCAAATCAAAAAAAATATTTGGTAAATGCGGAACATGTCAACGATACAAGGATATTCAACGCATACTGTTTTTGACTTACCCATATACATAACAATAATAAGCCTACCTCCTAATAATTTTCTGAATGAAAAAGTAGTTTAAAAGTACGAATTTACAGATAATCGTTGATAAATGACTTTTTATAAATTATTCAGACAGAAAGAAAACATACATAATGAGATGTAACAATTAAATATTTAACGAAAAATATTAAGCCAAACGTAATAAATTTTCGATAAAAAATTGTGGTGGCACGTCACTAATTCGCGGCTAACTTATGCGGCGTGTCCTTGGAATTTACGTACGCGACAATATTGTTCTTTACGCATGACTATTATTTCATTGCTGCTTTTAGCAGTTGTAATAGTAGACATGAACAAGCTTAAGTGGTAATGGTTATTGAATTGAAAAAAAAAACGTTTTCCTGCGATAATCGTAGTAGTGGTGGTGAAAACATTTGATTTGGCTATATTTCTTAAAAACGACATTATTTCAAAAATTAAGTACTTACATATGAAATGTTATCCCTTTATTTGTAAAGTTACAAATTTTGGAAGAATTTCCGCAGTTGGATATGCTGCAAAACACCATGTTTACCTCTCCGTGTCTCAAATAACACTAGTTACCGCAACAAACGCTTTACACGCGCTTGTGACCTACGAGTCACATGCGCGGCGACAAGGTCACGCGTCTATGCCACTTCTATTAGCTTATTATTAAGATTTCTGTGCCTTAAAGGGTAAGAATTGGTTGTGCTGTTTATATGAGGAAAAAATTGTTTATGGGCAAAATTACTTGAAACTTTGTATTAATGCTCTTCAAATCACTTGGGGTCGACGCAGTTCATCTTCTGTACTGCTGAAAGGATTTGGCAAAAGTTTTCCGACCGGCCGCCTCACACCTGCCTGACGTCAACTCTCCTCGGGAATGCTATTGTCTCTCTTTGCCTGAATGGTGTCGCGGAAGTCTTGTAATTATTATGCACTTTCAATTTGGTAGTCTTTTAAAACATTTTTTATACTATTACTTAAATTTATTTATACTATTACTTTAATGTTTTTTCGGATATATTTTAAAATAAATTTTGATTATACCATAAATTTTGTTTTGACGTCGTCAATTTTTTTTCTAAAAATTAACGCTCTTCAATACAACTAAATCAACATGTAGTATTTTAGTTTTTTTTTAATTCAGCCCCTAAGTGGGTAACACTGGGTGGTGAAGTTGGAGTTGTTGAATATACATAATATAATATTAGAATAGAGTAGCATAAGTCAAGTTCTCCGTAAGTGGGCGCTATAAAGTAGAGAACGGAGACTATACCAAACCCATAGGAAAATTATGTATAACTTCTCGGCTGGCCACAGCAGTGAAAACTATAATAGACCTAGAGCGCGAGAGAGAAAACCTAGCTATAGTCTGATTTTTAATTCGACGGAATTCGGACATTTCAGAAGTGTTGTCAACTTTGAAACATTGTCACTAGGAGTGGGTGATATAGCTTTTGCTGAATATCGAATCGAAACTATATATCGATATTCGATATCGGATATCGAAACTATATATTTTATGAATCTATATATTGTACTGATAACTCGATACGGATATCGTTTTCGATATTTTTGTTCGTTACATATATATCGATACGGAACAATTAGTGCATAAATATTTACATATATTTTAGTGCGCGTGAAAGAATGTTATATGAAAATGAATGAATGAACTTTCCTTCATACTTTACCCAGACTTAGGACTTATGCTTCTTTATTATTTTCTAGCTTTTATTTTATATATGCTCGCTATTAATGAAATACTTTCTTTGATCAAAAATATGTATTTAATAACAAAATCAATGAACAATAGCTAACAATGTCCTAGTTGCAATAATTGCACTCGAAACTAAAAAAAAAATTATTCGTCACCTAAAAATGCGCTTTAGGTTTTTCGTCTTTCCAAGGACAAAAGGTTAGTTTAATATTTAGATCTTAATATTATTGATATTATGTCATTACGTCCTACATATAAAGTCGATTATTGAACCATGCAAATAATATTAGTCCAGTCACACCATAATCGCTAAAAAAACAACAATATCGTATACTTTATATTGCAGAACCGTAAAGTTCAGAATTGAATGACAGCGTGCATAACTAAATATTTCACTTCATTCATCCATCTCACTTGTAAATCACGCGCGCCCTTTCACTCCCGCTCGGTGTGAATCAAGCGCAACAGTATAAAATAATAATATCTTATATCGCACATAATAATCGTCTATTCTTCGCATCATCGAATCAGTTCGGATATAGTGTTTTGCTCGATATATAGTTACTTCAGAGACCGATATAGCGATATACGATATCGATACAATATATAGTTTCAAAAACTATATACGATTGGTATCACTCACTCTTAATTGTCACTAAAAACGGACAACATTTTAGCAAAATAAAAAATAAATTCTTGAAGTTAAGGTTTCAATGAGGATCCGTAACGTTTTTAGTTAAGAATGTAGATTTATAGAGCTAAGAAATCCTTAAAGTACAGTGCAAAAATTTTTGTTCTACGACAAAAATTGACGAAGTTATGAAGAAATTACTAGCGAAGTTCACTCGATGGCGTGGCCGCTGCGATAGCTGTGACGTCATAGTGACGGTCGCCGCTAGTTTGCCGCTGGCAGAAATGAGGCGCGCAGTGTTTTAATGACTTTAAGTGTCCGATTTGTGTCTAATTCAAGTTTTTAATTATGTACAAATATTGTATAGTGCCGAAATGTACTACTTTTAAAACGCCAGACTACTTTGTAACGTACCGAAGGACCCAAAACGTCGTAAAAAATGGTTTTCCGTTGTAAAAAGAGATGATAAAACTCCACCCTCTGCCCAGGCTACAAGACATTGCTGTGAAGATCATTTTGATGTACGTAACTACATAACTATACTTATTACTTAGTACGAGTATATATATATATATATATATATATATATATATATATATATATATATATATATATATATATATATAGGATATTAATAAAAGCGTTTAAAGCACTAATTACTATTTATTCTTTAACAATTATACAAAGCAATGTTGACGCGAATCGTCGTGTCGTCATTATGACACAACAATTTTCTTTCCTTTTATTCATCTATTTCATTCCATTCCATTCTTAAAATTCTAACAAACGTCTCCTTGTATTCTTAAAATATCATTTCATGCATACTCATCTTGCAGATCCTACACTCGGCCATCCTGCATCCATGTCTGCCCTCAGACATACACTAAATATCTATATAGCTCTATTAACCTAACATTACAACTATATATAAATTATCCTCTAGTATAAAATTAAAAAAGTAAAATTACAAAACAAAAAATGCCTCAAAAACACATCAAGATGTCTGAATAATACAATAGTGAGGACTAACAACAACGAACACAAGTTCTTAAACTATGTCTGTCACCTGTTTTGAATAGGCTACTTTTTTATTTGAAGAGACGCTGTTGAAGCCTCCACAATCGATCTATATATGTTAGCGTCTATATTTTGTGTATCATATTGATTATTATCTTTTAATTTGATTATTTCATAAGGGCCGACACATCTTGGTTTTACTTTATGCCCAGTGCGAATCTCTATTCTTTTGAGGCTTCTTGTTTTCTTATTTTTTTTAAAAGTTCTTTTGATCATTGGCTTTTGTGAAATTATTTGTTTATTTACTTTAACTGGCATTATCTCACTACTGACAGATATGTCACTCTTGTATTCAACATTTTTCTCCTTTAAGTTGTTAACGGCGTAGGTTTTTGCTAATATTTTATTTCGACTTTTTAATTTTTCGTTTAATGTACTAGGACATTTTAAAACTGTAATCGCATCTCCTTGAGAAGCTGTGAACATGACATGTTTTGTCATTTTGTTGTCAGGGTTACCTGAAGATGTGCGATTACATACGTTAACTGCCGATCCATATTCGTTTCTATTACATGTAAAACTAATGTGACCGAATGCATTGCATTTAAAGCATTTAAGCCCTTTGTTTTTATGTGGGCACTGCAAAGATACATGACCCATTTCACCACAATTATAACATCGAATTCGTCGAACACTTGTAAAATTTTTGTTTCTTCTTGCTTCTTTCATTTTACTACTAATTGTTTCGTAAATTTTCAACTTCTCTTTCAATTCACTATAAGTGTTTACTCCGTATAACATCATTTTATTTATTTCTTTGTCACTTATTCCATCAATTATATATTTGATTACTACACCATCTTCCATTTTTCCTCGGTTACCTAGTTCCTTCATCACGAACATATAATTTATGCAGCTTTCATCCTGCTGTTTCCTTCTCGCGCTCATAATTTCGTGTATTGCTTTCGCATCTAGCTGGTCCGGAAATTCCTTAATTAACGCAGTCTTTAGTTCGTCCCAAGTTTTATATGGTCGCTCAGTCTTTAGCCAGAGTGCCGCCGTCCCGGTAAGCGATCTTCGCGCTATTAGTAGTTTTTGTAGCGGAGACCACTCAAAAATTTCGGCATTTGACTCCACTTCATCTATCCATTTTTCAATGGAGTAGGCATCGTCTTCACCACTAAAATTAGCCACTAATTCAGCCGTCATTTGAAGCATGTGTGGCGGATGCGACCTCGCCTCATGAAACTCCTCGGTTTCCATCTCTCGTCTTTCACGTCGTTGTCTTGACATCTTCGTCGTATAAAATATCAAGAGAATTTTGATAATGACGTCGCGTATCACAAAGCTATGTTTTTCAATAGAATAAGAGTTTTTTATTATTATCCCGGAGGGGCCCCCAATTGTAGGATCATTTGTAGGATCCGGGGATATCAATAAAAGCGTTTAAACCACTAATTACTATTTATTCTTCTAAAATATTATAAAACAATGTTTACGCGTATCGTCGTGTCGTCATTATGACACAACAATTTTCTTTCTTTTTATTCATCTATTTCATTCCATTCCATTCTTAAAATTCTAACAAACGTCTCCTTTTATTCTTAAAATATCATTTCATGCATACTCATCTTGCAGATCCTACACTCGGCCAATTTGTAGGATATTAATAAAAGCGTTTAAACCACTAATTACTATTTATTCTTTAACAATTATACAAAGCAATTTTGACGCGAATCGTCGTGTCGTCATTATGACACAACATTTTTCTTTCCTTTTATTCATCTATTTCATTCCATTCCATTCTTAAAATTCTAACAAACGTCTCCTTGTATTCTTAAAATATCATTTCATGCATACTCATCTTGCAGATCCTACACTCGGCCAATTTGTAGGATATTAATAAAAGCGTTTAAACCACTAATTACTATTTATTCTTTAACAATTATACAAAGCAATTTTGACGCGAATCGTCGTGTCGTCATTATGACACAACATTTTTCTTTCCTTTTATTCATCTATTTCATTCCATTCCATTCTTAAAATTCTAACAAACGTCTCCTTGTATTCTTAAAATATCATTTCATGCATACTCATCTTGCAGATCCTACATATATATATATATATAGAAAAAATACAAAAACTGCAATGTAAGAGTATACTATTATAGACTGACGTAATTTTCCATATCTTCTTTTAATTGAAATATAAAATACTAGCATTGCCCGCGGCTCCGCCCGCGTTCAGATGACCAAAAACCAAATTCTTAGGTTTATATCATATATTTATATTTATATATATTTTCTCAGAAATGAGATATTTTCCCGCTGTAAAAAGTATCCTATATGTTGACCCGGATAACCAGCTATGACCATACCAAATATCAAAATCCCTCCAGTAGTTTTTCTGTGATCCGGTAACAGACGGACAGACAAAAATTCTAAAAACTATAGATTCGGCCTCTGCATCGATAATGTCTATTTCAATAAGATTTTCCAAAAAATATTTAATGTACAGATTCGACTCAGTTAGAATTTTATTATATGTATAGATGTAGATACTTTCTAAATATGTTTAAATATCACAAACACACTTGAAAAAACACTAAATAAGTAATTACTAAATGTAGTAGCCAACCGCGTCGCGAAATTGTGAAGTAAGAGGCCTGGGCCGGCTACGTTCGGACCGTCACAGTGACGTCACATGCACCCGCGTACATGGATTTTGCCGGCAGGAAAGGCGTAATGTTTATTGCTTAATATCTTCTTAAGTTATGGTCTGATTTAGATAATTCAAAAAGATATATCATTCTTATGTCTTATAAAATAATGTGGATACTAGTTCTATGGAATTTGCTATTACTGTACTGATCCTCATTAGAAAAACTAAGACAAAAAAAAGACGTGTGGCACTCGGAGACTGCCGCGGTAAAGCTATTGCATAGCATTTTTTATCAACTTGTGCAATTATAATTATTTATTTATTTTATTAATGCAGTACTTTTTTCCTTTGTTTTTTTTTTCTTTGATATTAATTCAAGTTACACTTTGAGCGTGGTGACCGATTAAAAAACAATTTTTTTCCTTTTATTAAATAAATGAGATGTTAATATTGTTCAAAATATTTTTATTATCTTTCAATACATGTCGGTTCTTCAGGAATATTTATCATTGAAACTATAGGTTTATGGTAATTGAAATAAGAAACATAAGTTTGAGACTTGATATCTTCTAAATATCTGGAAAATACCGCGTCAATGGTGGTTCCATATTTTGTTGTGGATTCTTGTGGATCATTATTCATTTTCAAATTCAATATTTTCGAAAGCAAGCTGCATCGACTGCATCATTGTTGCTGTCTGTAAAGACTGTCTCTAAATAGTGTTCAGACGATAGCTCAAAGTGTATTAGATTTCATTAGTAATAGAAATGGCATTTCAATAATTACTTTCAACTGCCAAAGTCTAAATAGTCACAAATACGATTTACAAGATTCAGTTACGAGGCAAGTAAATGTGTTACTTCTTACCGAAACACATGTCAAATGTCAGATCGTCAGAAACGTCAGATGTCAGATGTCAAATCTGAGTGGGGGGTATTAGGTTTTTTTCGTTACGGAATTTCTGGATTCGGTCCCCACGCTCAAGGCCCGCGATAGAAGCTATGCAATAGCTTAAAAAATTATTGATTCCTCTAGAATGGTAATTACCTGATCGCCGGTAAACAAAATTACGGCCGTCGGAACCATGCAAAAATATTCTGCTTTCGTCAGTAATAAGAACCTTCTTCCACTGCTCCAAATTCCAATTCACGTGATCTCGGGCAAAAAGTAATCTTGCAATTCGATGTGCAGGGGTGAGTTTGGGGCCAGTTGCGTTAGTTTTGGTTAGGTTTGGGTTAGGTTTGGCGAAAAATATTCCAATGAGTTATTAGATATTATTACTTCATGTATATCAATTTACACAACGACGATCGAATATATATATATTGTTTTTTTTTTTGTTTTTTGTTTGTTTTTTTTTTTGTCAGATCGTCAGAAACGTCAGATGTCAGATGTCAAATCTGAGTGGGGGGTGTTAGGTTTTTTTCGTTACGGAATTTCTGGATTCGGTCCCCACGCTCAAGGCCCGCGATAGAAGCTATGCAATAGCTTAAAAAATTATTGATTCCTCTAGAATGGTAATTACCTGATCGCCGATAAACAAAATTACGGCCGTCGGAACCATGCAAAAACATTCTGCTTTCGTCAGTAATAAGAACCTTCTTCCACTGCTCCAAATTCCAATTTACGTGATCTTGGGCAAAAAGTAATCTTGCAATTCGATGTGCAGGGGTGAGTTTGGGGCCAGTTGCGTTAGTTTTGGTTAGGTTTGGGTTAGGTTTAGCGAAAAATATTCCAATGAGTTATTAGATATTATTACTTCATGTATATCAATTTACACAACGACGATCGATTATATATATATTGTTTTTTTTTTGTTTTTTGTTTGTTTTTTTTTGTCAGATCGTCAGAAACGTCAGATGTCAGATGTCAAATCTGAGTGGGTGGTGTTAGGTTTTTTTCGTTACGGAATTTCTGGATTCGGTCCCCACGCTCAAGGCCCGCGATAGAAGCTATGCAATAGCTTAAAAAATTATTGATTCCTCTAGAATGGTAATTACCTGATCGCCGGTAAACAAAATTACGGCCGTCGGAACCATGCAAAAACATTCTGCTTTCGTCAGTAATAAGAACCTTCTTCCACTGCTCCAAATTCCAATTCACGTGATCTCGGGCAAAAAGTAATCTTGCAATTCGATGTGCAGGGGTGAGTTTGGGGCCAGTTGCGTTAGTTTTGGTTAGGTTTGGCGAAAAATATTCCAATGAGTTATTAGATATTATTACTTCATGTATATCAATTTACACAACGACGATCGATTATATATATATTGTTTTTTTTTGTTTTTTGTTTGTTTTTTTTTGTCAGATCGTCAGAAACGTCAGATGTCAGATGTCAAATCTGAGTGGGGGGTGTTAGGTTTTTTTCGTTACGGAATTTCTGGATTCGGTCCCCACGCTCAAGGCCCGCGATAGAAGCTATGCAATAGCTTAAAAAATTATTGATTCCTCTAGAATGGTAATTACCTGATCGCCGGTAAACAAAATTACGGCCGTCGGAACCATGCAAAAATATTCTGCTTTCGTCAGTAATAAGAACCTTCTTCCACTGCTCCAAATTCCAATTCACGTGATCTCGGGCAAAAAGTAATCTTGCAATTCGATGTGCAGGGGTGAGTTTGGGGCCAGTTGCGTTAGTTTTGGTTAGGTTTGGGTTAGGTTTGGCGAAAAATATTCCAATGAGTTATTAGATATTATTACTTCATGTATATCAATTTACACAATGACGATCGATTATATATATATTGTTTTTTTTTTGTTTGGGTTAGGTTTGGCGAAAAATATTCCAATGAGTTATTAGATATTATAACTTCATGTATATCATTTTACACAACGACGATCGATTATATATATATTGTTTTTTTTTTGGTTTGGGTTAGGTTTGGCGAAAAATATTCCAATGAGTTATTAGATATTATAACTTCATGTATATCAATTTACACAACGACGATCGATTATATATATATTGTTTTTTTTTGGTTTGGGTTAGGTTTGGCGAAAAATATTCCAATGAGTTATTAGATATTATTACTTCATGTATATCAATTTACACAACGACGATCGATTATATATATTATTATTTTTTTGGTTTGGGTTAGGTTTGGCGAAAAATATTCCAATGAGTTATTAGATATTATTACTTCATGTATATCAATTTACACAACGACGATCGATTATATATATATTGTTTTTTTTTTTGGTTTTGGTTAGGTTTGGCGAAAAATATTCCAATGAGTTATTAGATATTATTACTTCATGTATATCAATTTACACAACGACGATCGATTATATATATATATTGTTTTTTTTTTGGTTTGGGTTAGGTTTGGCGAAAAATATTCCAATGAGTTATTAGATATTATTACTTCATGTATATCAATTTACACAACGACGATCGATTATATATATATATATATATATAGTTTTTTTTTTGGTTTGGGTTAGGTTTGGCGAAAAATATTTCAATGAGTTATTAGATATTATTACTTCATGTATATCAATTTACACAACGACGATCGATTATGTATTTATTGTTTTTTTTTTGGTTTGGGTTAGGTTTGGCGAAAAATATTCCAATGAGTTATTAGATATTATTACTTCATGTATATCAATTTACACAACGACGATCGATTATATATATATATATTTTTTTGGTTTGGGTTAGGTTTGGCGAAAAATATTCCAATGAGTTATTCTTTTTTTTTTTTTTTTTTTTTTTTCTGTTCGAATACCTCTGACATAATCAGAGACTTTGTTTACATATCATCTTTATTGGCTTGTATTTTGTGCCAGGATATAAATGTATTTCTTTACATTTTATATTACTTAAAAAATATTATACTTAAATTTTCTTTAATCATATCAACTTACAACTAATAGCTCTTATGAACTAATAACTCTTATCGACTATTACTTATAATTCTCAAAATGATTTTTTTTTTTTTTTATTTTTTTTTTTTTTTTTTTAATAATAAAACTAATCAATCAACTAAACTAAACATTTTGTATTCTATTTATTTTGATTTACTGTTATTTTTACTAATTTTTTACAATATTCCAAAAACTTATCTCTAATTGTATTGTCCTGTAATATTTTATTCAAGTTTTCCTCCTTTACATCATAATTTATTTCTAACTCCAAATTTAGTCTCTCTCTCAGGTACTTGGGGCAGCTAGTTATTATGTGTAAAGAAGTTTGGTCCACATCCGGGTCGCAGTCGCACGACGGGCTGTCCTTGCACTTGAATCTATTCAAGTAAAAGGAGAACCCGCCGTGTCCGGTCATCAATTGGGTTATCAACGGGTCCGTTTTTATTTCTTTTAATATTGGGTAGGCGGTTATTGCATCCGGGAAAAATACTTTGGTGGTGGCCGCTGTTTCACCACTTTTATACCTCTGGTTCCATTCGTCAAGCGACTCCAATCGGATTTGTCGCTTGACGAATGAGACTGGGCATTTGCTATAATTAGATTTAGTTTTGAGGTTCGTTGCCGCTTTTGCCATAATATCGGCGCGCTCATTTCCTTCTATCCCTGCGTGGGCCTTAATCCAAAAAAGACGGAGCCGTCCTCCTCCCTCCGTTATTCTCTTGATATTTGTCCTTGTTTCTACGGCCAGAGGATGTAGGGATGTGGTGTTTTTTACAGTTTCTAAGGCCGATAGGGAATCGCAGTACACATTAGTTTCTTCGGCGCCTCTCTTTATTGCCTGTTCAGTGGCTTCCTTTAGCGCTAGAAGTTCTGCCTGGTAGACGGTGCAGTACCGATCCAATTTAAGTTTTCGGGTACTTATTTCCGTGCCATTTTCCCACAGAGACAATGCCGCGCCTACTTTCCCCTCCAACTTACTGCCATCTGTATAGATATTTAGGCCTGTGGTGTTGTATTGGTTCAGTTCTGCCTCGTCCCCCAGGCATGTGAACTGTAATTCTTCATATTCCACCGGGTGATTACAGCTTCCGAAGGGCATCTGCGTCTCGATTTCCCTATCGCCTACTATTCTCGTGGAATAACCTCTCTTTATAATATAAAGCGAGGCTGCTTCCCTGACTCTTATGTCGAGAGGAAGCAGGCCCGCGAGCAGAAGGGCTGAATTTAGGGATACTGTTCTGTATGCCTTGACAATCTTTTGAGCGAAGCCTCTCTGCACAACATCCAGACGCTTCCTTATTCCCAATTTTTCTGTTGCCGATGCCCAAGCACTCGCGGCATAAAGTATTGTCGGCTCGACCACGGCTGAGTAAATAGTGCGAATTATCTCGGGCTGCAGACCCCACTGGAGTTTGGCAGCACGAGACAATTGTTTATAAAGATTTAAAGCTTTCCGGCAGATATAACTGACGTGGGAGCTAAAGGTCAGTTTTGCATCGATAATCAGTCCTAGAATCTTCATTTCATCGGACATGCCAATGTCGATCCCCCCCATGTTCAGGCGTGGTGTGTCATATTTTAGTTTACGGGTAATTGTTATTGCGGTAGTTTTATGCGCTGCGAATTTTAATTTATTTATGACACCCCACTCTTGAACATGTTGGAGTGCGGCATTGGCTCGTTCTTCTATTTCTAGGGCTGTCTGTCCGTCGAACGCCAGTACGACGTCGTCCGAGAACGCCTGGCAGTAGTGACCCTTCTTTTCCAGTTCATGCAATAGTGGGTCAAGCAAAAGATTCCACAATAAGGGGCCACCTATGGAGCCTTGTACACATCCCTTAGTGGTTCCCCTATCATATTCTTCACCGGCGTATTTAACTTTCACCTTCCTATCTTCCAAATAACTATCCACTACTCTTCGCAGGTTAATGGGACATCTTTCCTCAGCCAATCGGACTCTTATGGCCGGCCACCATGCGCTGTCGAAGGCTCCCTCTATATCTAGTGAAACTAAAGTTATTATGCGTTTCTGTTTTATTTTAGCATGTATATGCTGCATAAGAGTATAGAGGGAGTCTTCGGTGCTCTTCTGGGGCATGAATCCATATTGGCGAGTACTAATCCTTGGCACGAGATGGTATTTTAATCTGGCAACTATCATTTTTTCGTAAATTTTCCCTAGCACAGGTAGTAGACCGATCGGTCGATATGATTTCGGTTCGGTGTAATTGGTCTTTCCCGGTTTCCTGAGAATAACTACCGTGGCTTCTTTCCATGGTTTTGGAAAATGACTATGTTTCAGGCATTTATTTGTTATTGCTAGGAAGAGTTCTGGGTCATTTTCAATTGCTTGTTTACAAATGTCGGGCGTTAAGCCGTCACCTCCGGGGGCCTTTTTCGCGTTAAATGTATTTACAGCCATCGAGAGCTCCGCTTGTGTGAACGGTGGATCCCAGGTATCACTTTGGTGTCCATCGTTTATTGTTGCTGCCATTTCTCTAATATTACTGTGATCTGCATTATCATTTGAAATAAGGTCTTCTGGATAGAAAGTTTCGGCCAACAACTTGACAGAACCCTTCGCGTCCAAAAGCTTTCCTTCATGTTGCAATGGGAGATCTTCTTCTCGTTTAGTAACTCTGCCGATCACTCTGTATATTCCTTGCCACACTCCTTCCTTATCCTGCTTCCCACAAAATTCCTTCCAGCTCCCGACTTCGGCCGCTTTTGCTGGTGTTTCATATTTTTCTTTCTGTTTCAGGTACTCATCGACTACTTTCGCTCTACGAACTGGTGCTGCACAGCGGATCCTGTTCTTCAGTGTGGAGGTCTTCCGTTTCATCTCTTCGAGCTCGTCGGACCACCACGGGATGGTAAGTTTCTCAGTATTTTTCTTTTTAGGTATTGAATGATTGCATGCTTGTTCTATTGATTTTGTGTATTTTTCTACTATTGACTCTATTTCACCTTTACTGTTAATGTTATTTATTTCAGCTATTGTTAATTTTTGTTCCATGTTAAATTGGTTCAGTTTCTCATGAAACTGAGGCCAATTTGCCTTGCGAGTGTTGTATTTTCTAGTGGTTCTTATAATGTTATTAGTCGTTGATTTTTTCCCTTCTATCTTAAATACAATCCCGTTATGGTCCGAGCCCGTGAGGTTTTCATCTACTCTCCATTCTTGTATCCTGTTAATCATGTTCGAAGTACAGGCCGTTACATCGACATGGCTGCTATATCTTATCCCTCCTCTTATTGTGTCGAAAGTTGGAGTGTTCCCAACATTCAGCACATGGAGCCCCATATCGTCGAGAGCTGAAACAATTTCAGCGCCCCTATTGTCATCAGTTATACTTCCCCACCAGCTACTCTTTGCGTTAGCGTCCCCACCTATGACCATTTTATTATGACCCATTTCTTTGACTACTTTTTCTATATGCTCTAGGTATGGCTCTATGGGTAAATTCGGCTCGAAGTAATAGGACACCAGGGTAATTGTTGTGTCAGCATCTCGAATTCCCACAACTACCACATTGTCTGTAGTAAATTGCGGGTACTGCGTAACCTTAATATTCGAGTCGAAGACCACTATAGCGGCCTTGACTGTGCCTTCTCCCTGGTGAATACTCTGATATATCCTTGTACCCCGGTAGCTCCTCATACCTCGAGCGTTTCCCACATACGGCTCCTGAAGCAATGCGATAGAAATTCCTTGTTTGCGGGATTTAGTCAGCAACTCTATCGTAGTGAGTTTCTTTCTCTGGAGATATCCTTGCACTATTGTATACCCCGGGACAACCTTAGCAATACGCTATGGAAGACCTGGCTAAGGCCTCCCATTTTCTACGCACCGGACACTCGGAACTGAATGCGTTATGGTCTACACTGTGATTTTTTGCTTTTTCGCAATTTGTACATTTGGGCGTCAATTTGATTGAGAGATCTGGGCAATCAGTTTTAAGGTGCGGTCCAGCACAGTGGCTGCACACATCGGCTTCTTCTGTACAGAATTTCCGGCCATGTCCATACCCTAGGCAGCGCGAGCACTGTATCAGGGGGCACTGGTCGGCCACTCTTATCCTCCATATTTCCACGTGTACAACACCCGCTTCGGTCATTCTCTGCCAAATTATGGGTGAGACCCTGAGTACTACATGAGCAGTTAAGGGGTTCCTCGCTCTTCTCCTGAACCGTATCTCCATGCGATCTTCTTCTTGCTTTATGTCTCCCAGGAGATGGCGATTTTGCGCTCTAATGGCTTTAACGAGGTCATCGTCCGAATAGGACTGCATGACTCCGTATAAGACCACTAGAGGATCCTTATTTTTGATGTCCTCTACGTTCAATTGGTTGCTACCCTTTTTAATTCTTTCCGCTACTTTTTTGATTTCTTCCTTGCTCCTACATCCAATTATCACCTTCCTGTCCTTTGCTTTCCGAATCTTGTCAACTGTTATCCAGCCTTCTTCGTCTTTAACAGCATCTTTAAATTTCTGGATAACTTCATCGCCAGTGTCCGTTTCGTTCGTAGAGGTGACAATCACCGAGTGGAGCGTTGTCGTTTGCAGGGGATTCCTCGCTGTCCGACCCGCTGCCACACTCGCGTACGTAGTGCCTTCAAGCACTTTCTGGTGGTTATCAATCTTGTCACTTAACATTTCAATTCTAGTAAAGCTGTTTCTTAAAAGTTCGCTATGTTCCTTCAATTCTCTACGAAGATCTTCCCCAGTTTGTTCTATTCTTTGCGATTTTGGTTCTTGTATTTTGTTACTTGTTTCGTCGGTCTTTCTAGTCTTAAGCTCTTTCATTTCTCCTCTCAGGCTCAAAATTTCCTGTTGTGTTCTTTCCAATGTGGTGGTCTGTGTTTTAATATATTCTAATAATTCGTTAAGTTTGTGTTCGTTCGATTCTGGTTTTTGCATATCTATTTCCAAATTGTAGTCTACTGCTTCTCCTGTATTGATCTTAATGCTCTGCAGCACCATGTTATATAGACCTTTAGTACTTTTTTGTATTTCCTCCTTTATTGTGCTTTTTATATTTCCAGATTGATTTAGGTTAGTACGAATGTTGTCCACATGGTATTTAGTTTCAGCTAGAATTCTTTCTATGATCTTTGTTTGTTCCATTGGATTATTTAAAGTTTCCTGAGACTTTGAGGTCTTCTCTCTATCCGCTGATGCCACTTCTGTTAACCCTGAGTTCGATTGCGAAGAGTGCGCTTTTGTCAACTTCTTCTTTGCTGGTGCGGCGCGACTCTGTGTAGTCATAAATTTGAGTCGAATTGGTTGAGGCTTTGTTCCTGTCTCAGCAGGCACCTCCGTCGTAAATCCAGTGATGTCTATCGGATCGGCCGTTTCTATGTTGCTATTTAAAGCGATCACATAGGCTTCCGTCGGTGGGGTTGAAGGTTTCGCTTCATAAGTCACGTTTAGCTCGGCGGTCACTTCCCTGTTCGAGTCGGGGCTTGTGCTTTGAGCCCTCTTGGGGGCTTTTGTGGGTGTCCTAATTACAAACATGTTGCTTACGCAGTAGGATTCTAAAATAAAATTCCGAATACTTAGATTCTAAAAGGAGTTAGGTAAAAGTTTTTACGTGTGAAAATTCTGTAGGTTTTATGATTTTAATCTGCTTGTCTATTCCCGCAAACACCGATTGTAAAAGAAAATTCCGCAAAAAACCCTTCAAAAGCAAAATGAAATCAATTTAAATCCCCAAGGTCACTAAAATCTATATAGTAAATGAAAAAAAAGGAGGGGTGGGGGGGCCTTTTTTTTCGATTTCCCGGTGTAAATCGGGGAAATAAACTATGGGGAGGTATATTATACGTAATTACAATGTATTTAAAACAATTTTAGACGAAATTTAGACAAAAATATTTTTTTAACGTAATTATAATCTATAAATGAAATTTTTTAATTGAATTCTTAATTATACTTAGACTATAGAAATAAGAAGATATACAACTAAAACTACTTAATTTAGTAACAACAATGCAATTATAAGCGAATTGAGAGACATTTCTAAAAATTTTATATATGCAATCCCAATGAGTTATTAGATATTATTACTTCATGTATATCAATTTACACAACGACGATCGATTATATATATATTGTTTTTTTTTTGGCTTGGGTTAGGTTTGGCGAAAAATATTCCAATGAGTTATAAGATATTATTACTTCATGTATATCAATTTACACAACGACGATCGATTATATATATATTGTTTTTTTTTTTTGGTTTGGGTTAGGTTTGGCGAAAAATATTCCAATGAGTTATTAGATATTATTACTTCATGTATATCAATTTACACAACGACCATCGATTATATATATATTGTTTTTTTTTTTGGTTTGGGTTAGGTTTGGCGAAAAATATTCCAATGAGTTATTAGATATTATTACTTCATGTATATCAATTTAGACAACGACGATCGATTATATATATATATTTTATTTTTTTGGTTTGGGTTAGGTTTGGCGAAAAATATTCCAATGAGTTATTAGATATTATTACTTCATGTATATGAATTTACACAACGACGATCGATTATATATATATTGTTTTTTTTTTGTATTTTGTTTGTTTGTTTTTTGTCAGATCGTCAGAAACGTCAGATGTCAGATGTCAAATCTGAGTGGGGGGTGTTAGGTTTTCTTCGTTACGGAATTTCTGGATTCGGTCCCCACGCTCAAGGCCCGCGATAGAAGCTATGCAATATTGAAACGCAGTTAGACTTTTTCTACGAGTGACATTTATTACTTTTATTTTTAAGACGGCCAATATACATTAAAAACTTATTTTGATAAAAAATAACACACTCCCTTTATCAAAATAATCTAACATTTAAAAATAAAACAAACTAACCCAAAAATTCAATGAAGTATACATATAACACCTAAACAATCTAAAAACTTAACATGTTTAGCTGAATTTAAACATTTTGTCAAAATATCTGCTGGCATATTTGACGTTTCTAAATAAATAATTTTAATAATATTATTTGAAACAGCATCTCTGACAAAATGGTACCTTATATCTATATGCTTACTTCTTTTATGGAACATTGAATTTTCAGTCAATTTTTTTGCACTCTGATTGTCATTATATAAAATAATAGTTAAATTTACATGACCAGTAAAATCCTATCAATAGATTAATCATAACTTCCGTTGAATTCTCAACTAATCTCTGAAATTCCTTAAAAGCTGTAATACCTGGGTATTTTCCTTATATACAAAGGTCATTCGACTTGCGTCATCAATGAAAAGAAGAAAATATCTTGCTTGACCAATCGAGCAGGTTTCCATCGGCCTGCATACATCCGAATGTATCAAATCTAGCAATTTATTACTTCTATGACCTTTCAATGGAAAAGATAGACGAGACTGTTTCCCCTCACAACATATTTCGCAGTTGGATTTTCGAATATCAGCCTTACCGTCATAAAATCCACCCTGTACAGCACCATCTTTCATTTTTGTAAGTCTTTACAATTAATATGGCCCAGCCTTCTATGCCATAGTTTAGCATCAGCCGTCTGAACTGCCGCAACTAATCCATTCTCTGACTTCACAATATTCAACTTATACACACCATTTATTAAATCCGCTACTCCAATCATCTCGGTCTGTTGATTAAAGATATGACAAACATTCATCTCAAATGTTACCTCATTCCCTTTTGCTATCAACTGGCTGACTGATGATTGTCGCTAAGCTAGGTATGCAAAGAATATCTTTTACCTTGATGTCAAACTGAGAATTATTTATACTGTGGTAATCTGTGTATGACCTACAACACCACATAACAAACTGAGAATTGTTTATACTGTGGTAAACTGTGTATGACCTACAACACCACATAAAACCGGCACAGACGTTTGATTCTGAAGTATTTCTTTCTTATGACATACATACTTCTTCAACGCGTAATAATTTACTTTTGTTAACAATCATATGGGCACTCACTCCCGAGTCCACATACCAATCTTATCGATAACATTTAAAAAACTTCTAGACAAATGGTTTTTTTGTTTTTGCGCTTTTTTATCATCTTCAGTACTCGATTCTCCCGACGGCTTGTCGAGATCAATACCTTCTAGTACAAAAAAAAATTTCACCGCAAAGCCCAATCATCGTAATTTTCTCGCCCTTTAAGTTTAGGTACATTAATAATATAGCTACCCGATTACATTTTACAAAATAATTCTAACATTTTACTATTTATTTTTGTTAAAATATAGGACTGGGCCCATAACCTATTGAAACGCAGTTAGACTTTTTCTACGAGTGACATTTATTACTTTTATTTTTAAGACGGCCAATATACATTAAAAACTTATTTTGATAAAAATAACATGCAATAGCTTAAAAAATTATTGATTCCTCTAGAATGGTAATTACCTGATCGCCGGTAAACAAAATTACGGCCGTCGGAACCATGCAAAAACATTCTGCTTTCGTCAGTAATAAGAACCTTCTTCCACTGCTCCAAATTCCAATTCACGTGATCTCGGGCAAAAAGTAATCTTGCAATTCGATGTGCAGGGGTGAGTTTGGGGCCAGTTGCGTTAGTTTTGGTTAGGTTTGGGTTAGGTTTGGCGAAAAATATTCCAATGAGTTATTAGATATTATTACTTCATGTATATCAATTTACACAACGACGATCGATTATATATATATTGTTTTTTTTTTTTTTTTGTTTGTTTTTTTTTTGTCAGATCGTCAGAAACGTCAGATGTCAGATGTCAAATCTGAGTGGGGGGTGTTAGGTTTTTTTCGTTACGGAATTTCTGGATTCGGTCCCCACGCTCAAGGCCCGCGATAGAAGCTATGCAATAGCTTAAAAAATTATTGATTCCTCTAGAATGGTAATTACCTGATCGCCGGTAAACAAAATTACGGCCGTCGGAACCATGCAAAAACATTCTGCTTTCGTCAGTAATAAGAACCTTCTTCCACTGCTCCAAATTCCAATTTACGTGATCTTGGGCAAAAAGTAATCTTGCAATTCGATGTGCAGGGGTGAGTTTGGGGCCAGTTGCGTTAGTTTTGGTTAGGTTTGGGTTAGGTTTGGCGAAAAATATTCCAATGAGTTATTAGATATTATTACTTCATGTATATCAATTTACACAACGACGATCGATTATATATATATTGTTTTTTTTTTTGGTTTGGGTTAGGTTTGGCGAAAAATATTCCAATGAGTTATTAGATATTATTACTTCATGTATATCAATTTACACAACGACGATCGATTATATATATATTGTTTTTTTTTTGGTTTGGGTTAGGTTTGGCGAAAAATATTCCAATGAGTTATTAGATATTATTACTTCATGTATATCAATTTACACAACGATGATCGATTATATATATATTGTTTTTTTTTTTGGTTTGGGTTAGGTTTGGCGAAAAATATTTCAATGAGTTATTAGATATTATTACTTCATGTATATCAATTTACACAACGACGATCGATTATATATATATTGTTTTTTTTTTGGTTTGGGTTAGGTTTGGCGAAAAATATTCCAATGAGTTATTAGATATTATTACTTCATGTATATCAATTTACACAACGACGATCGATTATATATATATTGTTTTTTTTTTTTTGGTTTGGGTTAGGTTTGGCGAAAAATATTCCAATGAGTTATTAGATATTATAACTTCATGTATATCAATTTACACAACGACGATCGATTATATATATATTGTTTTTTTTTTTGGTTTGGGTTAGGTTTGGCGAAAAATATTCCAATGAGTTATTAGATAATATTACTTCATGTATATCAATTTACACAACGACGATCGATTATATATATATTGTTTTTTTTTTGGTTTGGGTTAGGTTTGGCGAAAAACTCAGGGCAGTTGCTGGACTGCTACTGGGCGCGTCCCCCGGGTGGCGGATAGGGGAATGCCACCACATTGGTGGTACCGGTCTTGACCGGCGCGGACCAAAACCAGTAGGCATGGGCGTGCCTTTAGGGGCTTGTTAACCCCACGGCCTAAGGGAGCACACCCTGACAGAAAAGCGCGGAGATGGGGCGAGCCTGGCGGGCGCTTAACTGCGCAGCCCGGCTAGCACTTCGTGCAACGCCCCTCTCAAATCGTAATCCCGGGACCCGGTGTCGTTGCCATGTCTAGCGGCCGGTTACTGGGACCGATAGCCTCGGCTTAACCGCCCGGGCTGCGAGGAAGAAAACCTCTATAAAAAATCACCCCAATCCCAAGTGGCGGAGCAGCGCGAGGGGATGCGTGGCCGATGGGTAGATCGGTCACTACTGCTACCCCCGCAAGAGTACCGGCCGACACTCTTAGCGGGTTACGTGGAGGCTTATCCGCATACAGGGGGCACTGTGCGGATGGACCCACCCTTCCCCCATACTCGTGGGAACAAATATGCAAGTGAATATTTCAAACCAAAAAACAAACCTTGATGTTGAGCCTGTGATGGGCGGAGAAGATGTGGTGCCTGCGACGGGCGGAGAAGGTGTTGTGCCAGCGACTGGCGGTGCTGGCATTCGGCCAAAGAGAGGTGTTGTGTCGCGTGTTGCGACTGCGGAAAGAGATGAGGAGGTTGCGGCAAGACAGCCGCAAGTGGTGCTGACCCGGGTAGAGCTGGGGGAAAGCGCGCTGAGCAGGCTAAGTCCTACGTCCTCTTCTGGACGATTCTGGGCCGGTTCTGGCAAGGACTCAGACGGGGATAGTTTTATCTCTGTAAGCTCGATTGGGAGCTCGAACAGGTCCAAATTTAAAAAGGAGGCGCGAAAGAGACCACACAAGACCAGCGGCCAGTCAGCGTCCTCCGATGAGGATACGGGGCGGCCTAAGACCAAGGCTGCTGCAAGTAGAGGGAGAGGTAGGCCTTCCACCACGGGAGAGTACGTTGGCCTGGCAGAGGCAAAGAGGGCCCTTAACGAGGCCAAGAGAGAGGAGCTAAGGTTGCGGGCCGAAGAAGAGGTGGCCGGGATGATGTCAGCGGTAAGCACTCGGGCGAGCTCGCGCCTGTCCGACGATTCTACGGTGACATTGTTGGAGGAGACGGAGGCAGTTCTGGCGTCGGACCTCCAGAGAAAAGTGAAGGATAGCCTTGGAGTGATTGAGACAGTGGCTAAGAAGTCAGGAAATCTCAAATGGGGCTTCATAAAAGCCCTAAAGGAGGCGGCCAGCTCTATCTCGGCTGCAGTTGACATCTTGGTCAAAAGAACGGCGTCGGAGGAAGCGGCGCAATTGAAGGCGAGTAACGCACGCCTCCAAGCGGAATTGCGCGACCTCAAGCAGGAGTTTGCAGCATTGAGAGCGCAAATGGAGTCCTCTCGGGCTGATCTGCGTCCTACGACATCTGTGGCCCAGGTCCCGGCAGTTCCCCCGCCACAACATCCGGCGGGCGTAGACGAACTAGCCCAGACGATCATGGTTCAGGTGGGGACCATGGTCAGTGCCCGTTTCGAGGCCCTTGAGGACCGCCAGGAGGCAGGAGCCTGAGCGGCGAATTCGCCCTCCACTGGCAGCGGACAAGCCGCAGGAAAAGACGCCGGCAAAACCGGCGGAGAGAGGGACCGGAGTAACGACCCTGGTTGCCCCGGCAAATCCGGCCCCCAGTGCAAAGAAGGGGAGAAAGAAGGCTACAAAAATGCCTGAACAACAGCCGGCTTAACCAGCTCCAACGGTGGCAACTGAGCAGGTCACTTCAGCTCCTTCTACTACAGAGGGATGGAACGTGGTTGTGAGGCGGGGGGCCAAAAAGACGATGGCTAAAAAGACGACGGCTACAAAACAACAGCCAAAGAAATCAGACGTGCCGCTCAAGAAGAAAAAAGTCGGAAAACTCCGGCCTCCTCGCTCGGCAGCAGTGATGTTAAAGCTCCAGCCCTCAGCTGTTGAGCGAAAAGTCACATACGGGGAGGTCTTTGCTCAGGTAAAGGCGAAAGTTGACCTGACCGAGTTGGGCATCAAGGATGTCCGCTTTAAGGTGGCCGCAACGGGCGCTCGAATGCTGGAGATACCGGGGGCAAACGGCGGCGAAAAGGCTGTCCTTGCACAGGCATTGAAGGGGGTCTTGGACGGGGAAGACGTTAAAGTCTCCGTTGCAGAACACCCACTGTGGGCATTCAGATAGGCCTTCCGCTGTTACGCGATGTTTTGTCCTCACCTTAACCGGTTGACTCTATGTGTCGAGCGATAGCGATTATGCGAACTTTCCAAAATTATTAGATTTTTTGATTTTACCATAATTTCTGTACATAGCTACATATAACAAACTAGATAGTATCTACTATTATTATCCATTATTATATTTATTAATGAAGTACTTGCTAATGCTCAATATGTTCTAAGCTTTAGTAAAAACTTACTGTTATTATTTATAAATGGTCAAGTTATTTAAATTAGCGATATTTACGAGATAATTCATAGAAGACACTAAATGCTTAAAACTGGAAAAAAATATTTACGATTAAAGTTTTACAACATCATTCAATTCAATTCTTTTTAATGGTGTCAAATCGTGCTAATTGAGCACAGATTACATCGCCAACGTCACGTAGGATTACAAAGTAATAACTAATAGCAGTCAAGTCCTTGGAAACTACAAATGTTACTTTAGAAAAAATCGCACATTTAGTTCTCCTCTTACTTAGACCAACCGTAGTCACCATACAATTCGCAGTGAGCCTTTGTTCCGCGGCAGTTTAGCAGAAGCAATTTCGAGTTTTACACCGACGCGACGTGTACGATAGCTATTGACAACTGACGATTCAACATGAGGGAGACGTATTGCCTTTTTACACAATTTAAAGGTATTGAAGTTACACGTACCTACTGGCTTCTATGGGCAATTTAGAAATATTTTGCAGATGTTTTGTATGTATGGGAAATTTTAGGGTATGTTGGACTTTTACCATAACGTACCTATGTTATTTCAAAGAATTACATCTAAAAATGTTCAACAATTTTTTTTTTTTTTAAAGCCTTTTTATTTCTTATAAGCCTTATAAAAAATATAAAATAATTACAATATGCATAATTAAAACTAATGTTAGTAAGTGAGTACTTCTAGTGTTAGTAATAACTTTTAAATATTATTAATGTTCTTTATAGGAACCCCTTTGATAGAGTGTAGGCCTCCTCCTCCAGACCGAGTTGGGCATCAAGGATGTCCGCTTTAAGGTGGCCGCAACGGGCGCTCGAATGCTGGAGATACCGGGGGCAAACGGCGGCGAAAAGGCTGTCCTTGCACAGGCATTGAAGGGGGTCTTGGACGGGGAAGACGTTAAAGTCTCCAGGCCCACCAAGTGTGCCGAGCTTCGGGTAACCGGTCTAGATGACTCGGTAACCCCGACAGAATTGGCGGAGGCCATCAGCCGGACAGGCGGCTGCAGTACCGATTTGGTCAAGGCGGGTGACATTCGCCGGGAGAGTTTTGGGCTTGGGACGGCGTGGGTCCGTTGCCCGGTCGTCGCTGCCAAGTAGATAGTGGACGGCGGCCGCCTTCTTGTGGGCTTAGTGTCTGCGCAGGTGAAACTACTGCAGGCCCGACCACAGCGCTGCTATCGCTGCCACGAGGGTGGCCATGTTGCGGCGCGGTGCACGGGGGCGATAGACCGCAGTGCGGAATGCTACAGGTGCGGACAGACGGGTCACCTGCGCAGCCAGTGCACATCAGCACCTCACTGTGCAGTTTGCGAGGCGTCGAAGAGGCCAGCGGACCACACGGTGGGAAGTGCGGCCTGCACGCGGTCCCAACCAAAAAAGAAGAAGAGAGTGACACCTGGGCAATCGGCTCAGGAGAAGCCGGTTCACAACAGGGCCGAGGTGGTTAAGGCCATGGACACTTAATAATGGCTTTAAAAGTGTTGCAGGCGAATCTGAACCACTGCGCCAGAGCTCAGGACCTGTTTGTGCAAAGCCTGGTGCAGTGGTCGGTGCAGGTTGCGATAGCGGCGGAGCCTTACTCGGTCCCCCCGCGTGACAATTGGGCGGGTGACAATGATGGACTGGTGGCCATCGTCTCCCAGGTCGCCGCGGGCTCTCAACCCTTTACGCGTATTGTGAGGGGCTCGGGATGCGTTGCGGCACTGCTGGGTGATATGGCGGTCGTGGGAGTATATTTCTCCCCCAACCGGCCCGTCGCGGAGTTTGAGCAGTTCCTGGACGAGGTGGCGGAACTCTCTCGGACCTTCCAGGCCCGGAACCTGGTAATCGCGGAGGACCTCAATGCAAAATCAAGCATGTGGGGCTCGCCATCAACGAATGCAAGGGGTAGGTTGCTAGAGGAGTGGGTGCTAGAGGAGTGGGTGGTTGCCACCAATTTGACTGTCCTTAACCGGGGGACGGCAAACACGTGCGTGCGATGGCAGGGCGGGTCCATCGTGGACGTCACGTTCGCGAGCCCGGCCTTAGCGCGCCGTGTCCAGGGCTGGCGAGTGCTGGAAGATGTGGAGACTCTCTCGGACCACTTATACATCCAATTTGAGGTCTCCACACATCCGGCGGTGCCGCCAGGCCCCAGTCGAACCTCGGGAGAGGACGGCCCGAGGTGGCAATTAAAGCGCCTTGATGCGGAGGTGTTGAAGGAGGCGGTGATAGTGGCCTCATGGCTGCCCCAAACCACCGGGGATGTCGCAGACTTAGCAGAGGGACTAGTGGAGTTAGTAACGCGGGTCTGCGACCAATGCATGCCGCGCTCAAGGCGCTGCCCGTCTAGGCGCCAAGTGTACTGGTGGTCGGCGGCGATTGCGCAATTGCGCGAAGAGTGTGTGGCTGCCAGACGCCAGTACACGCGCTGTCGGAGGAGGCGCTTTAGGAGCCTTAATGCCGCTGATAGGGAGAGGCATCAAATGGAGGAGGATAGGCTATACTCCATCTATACTGCCACAAAAACCAGCTTGCAGGTGGCAATAGCTGAGTCGCAGACCACTGCCAGGGAGCGAATGCTGGATGAGCTTAATCGCGATCCCTGGGGGACGCCCTATAGGATGGTGCGAAACCAGCTCCGTCCTTGGGCTCCCCCACTTACGCAGTCTCTCCAGCCCAGCGTAGTCCGGGAAGTGGTCGCGGCTCTGTTTCCCCATGGTGTGCAGGCAGAACATCAGCCGCCACCAATGGCCCCACGGGTAACGAGGGAGGAGGAGAGAGAAGTCCCGGAAGTTGCTGAAGAGGAGCTGGAAAGTGCCGTAGCTCGCCTCCGGGCAAAGAATGTCGCCCCCGGCCCTGATGGTGTCCCAGGGAAAGTGTGGGTTCTGGCCATGGAGTTCTTGGAGCAAAGAGTTCGAGGACTATTTACTGCCTGTCTGGCTCAAGCCATAATTCCACAGCGGTGGAAGACAGGCAGACTAGTCCTCCTCAAAAAGGAGGGGCGGCCCGCGGAATCTCCGTCTGCGTATCGCCCCATCGTCCTCCTCGACGAAGTGGCCAAGCTCTTCGAGCGTGTGGTGGCCGGGCGTCTAGTGGCGCATTTAGAGCAGGTGGGACCCAACCTCTCCGACGTCCAGTTTGGCTTTCGCGGTGGCCGTTCCACCGCGGATGCCATTCTGCGCGTCCGGTCCCAGGCGCAGGAAGCAGTCTCCCGGGGCGAAGTCGTTATCGCGGTGTCGCTCGACATCGCGAATGCGTTTAACGCATTGCCCTGGAGCTGCATAAGGGAGGCGCTCCGTTATCATGGGGTGCCGACCTACCTCCGTCGCGTCGTGGAGGCCTACCTGTCGGAGAGGTGGGTGACGTTCCCAGGACAGGATGGGTGGGAAAGTCGGGAGGTGGTGTGCGGTGTTCTACAGGGGTCGGTGCTTGGACCGCTCCTGTGGAACATCGGATATGACTGGGTGTTAAGGGGTGCCGGTCTAAGAGGTGTTGAGGTCACATGCTATGCTGATGACACACTAGTTACAGCTCGTCAGGCGACTTATAGAGAGGCGGCGATATTGGCAACGGCGGGGGTTGCACATGTTGTGGGGCGAATCCGGCGGCTGGGTTTGAACGTGGCCCTGGAGAAGTCGGAGGCTGTGTGTTTTCACGGTCCTCGGAGGGCGCCGTCTTTGGATGCGCACATTGTTGTTGGAGGGGTCCGCATAGACGTGAAGAGGACATTGAAGTACCTCGGCCTTGTGCTAGACAGCCGGTGGGACTTCCGGGCACACTTCAGTGCTTTGGTGCCGCGGTTACTGAAGGAGTCGGCGGCGCTATGTAGGCTCCTGCCAAACATAGGTGGGCCAAGTGTAGCAACGCGGAGGCTATACACAGGAGTGGTTCGCTCGATGACGATGTACGGTGCCCCAGTGTGGGCGGATGGCCTGTCTCGCGACAACATCGCCCTGCTGCGGAGGGTGCAGAGGGTGATGGCGATTAGGGCCATAAGGGGGTACCGTACGATCTCGGCGGAGGCGGCGTGCTTGCTGGCCGGCCTATTGCCTTGGGACCTGGATGCGCGTTCCTTGGCGTCGATTTATTGTCGGCGTCGAGGCCTAGCGTCCGGGGACCCCAGCACAGCGCCAATCGAGCAGGAGGACGAGCGGGTTGCCGCGGTACAAGAGTGGAGGTCCAGGCTGGAGTGCCCTTGCGCTGGCCGACGGACCGTCGAGGCAGTTCGCCCCGTTCTCGCACAGTGGTTGGGTAGGCGTCATGGCGTCTTAACCTTCCGCGCCACGCAGATCCTCTCGGGGCATGGTTGCTTCGGGGGGTACCTGTGTCGGGTCGCCGGGAGGGAGCCCTCTCCTCGCTGCCACCACTGTGACGACTGCCCGGACGAGTCGGCCCAGCATACGCTGGAGGTGTGCCCGGCCTGGGAGACGGAGCGCGAGGCGCTCCAGAGTGTCATAGGGGCGGACCTGACGTTGCCGGCTGTGATCTCAGCCATGGCCGGTAGCGAAAGGTCCTGGGATGCCGTCCTGTCCTTCTGCGAGGTGGTGATGTCGCAGAAGGAGGCGGCGGAGAGGGCGAGAGAGGCCAACGCCGAGTTCGCCATCCGCCGCAGAAGGACCGGGCGCCGGAGAGCGGTGTACGATCGCCGCCTCCCCCCTTAACACCAGCCAGAGGGTGGTCGGCTTGGGGAAGTCGGCCGCCCACTAATCTGGCCCGAGTAGGCGTGCGCGGAGACGTCCGCGTGCCACTCGAAGAAGGCCATCGGGGGTTAGCCCCCTGATACGGGACGGGCCGTAAGAGGCTCTCGCCGCTGGGGTCTACAGAGGAATACGGATACCTGTGACCCCAGCTTTGTGGCGACAAGGTGGCCTTTCGTCAGGTTTTTAGTGGGTAGGCTGCCGCGCGTTTTCCATCTTTGCGCGGCAGGAGCCCCACATAACCCGTTCCGCCTATCCCCAGGCGGACGGGTACCCGGAAACAGGGTTTTCCTGACGTTAAAAAAAAAAAAAAAAAAGTTTTGGCGAAAAATATTCCAATAAGTTATTAGATATTATTACTTCATGTATATCAATTTACACAACGACGATCGATTATATATAAATTGTTTTTTTTGGTTTGGGTTAGGTTTGGCGAAAAATATTCCAATGAGTTATTAGATATTATTACTTCATGTATATCAATTTACACAACGACGATCGATTATATATATATTGTTTTTTTTTTTGGTTTGGGTTAGGTTTGGCGAAAAATATTCCAATGAGTTATTAGATATTATTACTTCATGTATATCAATTTACACAACGATGATCGATTATATATATATTGTTTTTTTTTTGGTTTGGGTTAGGTTTGGCGAAAAATATTTCAATGAGTTATTAAATATTATTACTTCATGTATATCTATTTACACAACGACAATCGATTATATATATTGTTAGGAAAAACGGAACGCGATATCGTCCCGTTTCTGTGTAAACCTCGTATCTACAAAATCTTAATTTTCAGTAAATCGATAAAAACGTTTAGAGTTACTTAATTTTCATAAAAAGTTATAACTAATTTAAAATTTATACTCTTTATTTATCACCTTCAAATAATTAAACATCATTTTTGCTATCTGCATCGATACCTTGTTGTTATTATCAATTTAACGTAGATACGAGTTTTTTCATCAAATACCCTGGTAACATTTTTGCAGATACGAGGTTTTTAAATTATTATTTTTTTTCTATAAGATCATTGGCGAAAAATTTTGTTATGCAAGGCTTTCACATTCAATTCATTATTATTTTATATTTATTAATTAAAACAAATTCATTTGATTTTGATTTAATGTGTTATAAATCATATGATTACTATTTATAATATGATTTAATTATTTTTTTCAAATATGTTTACAATTTATTGAATAATGTACAAATTAACAGCAGGATAATCTGAAAAATAAGTAATAAGAAATAACTTGAACAATAACTAGAACTAAGAAGTAAGGATCAATTTTACAATTTTTTAAACTGATTCTTCTACAGTAGATTCAACTTTTAATTGATCATAGAAATTATGATAATCTTGGGGTAGCAATCTTTTCAAACTTTGCAAATCTTTGAATTTTCTTGATGTAATAGAAATCGGTTTTTTATATAACGGAGTGATAATATTTTTTCAATTTACATTTATTCTTGATTTTTTTTTGAGGTAATAAGGTCCAATCGTTCTGGTAATCGAGTTTATAATACAGCCCAGTTGAATCGTATTTAAGACATTTTAAATCAGTAACTTGTGGATCTCCTGTTTTTGAACCGGGTCTTATCGATTTGTAAAAATTTATTTTAGAAAAATCCTTAAAAAATGTGTGATCAACATTAATAACTTTATATGGCTCTGGATTCATTCTAGCTTCTTTGATGATGCGAACAAAATCTGCTGGCACGTAGAGTTCCTTGTTTTTCTTTTTTCTTTCAATAGATGAATGAACAGAGTCGCACTCCATTTGTGTATGACCAACAGTTAAATATTTCTGATAAATAGTTGTCTCAAATTTTACCAAATTTTAATAATTTTATATGTATTCATATGAATAAAAAATAAATGTCAATCAACAAAATACAGTCAACTTAAGTGTGAACATGTTTACAAACATTCAGTAATAAGACAACAACGCCATCTTAACGTTTTTAGCGATACTTACGGTAGATACGAGGTTTTTGTATTCGAACATGTAGATACGAGAAAAATCAAAAGCCTTTAAAAAAAATTCTATCAACATTATGAACATTGCATGTTTTGTTTTACGTTACAAGAGTGCTAAGGAGTGATTTTCGCTAAAAATCTCAATTTCGAAAAAAATGGAGTTACGAGGTTTACACAGAAAGGGGACGATATATATAATTTTTTTCAAAACACCCTCATCAAGTCAAGTATATAAACCTTTGTATCAAGTAAGTTAGGCATTTTGCTCGAGACTTCTGAACCGGTGAGATTGTTTCTTGATAGTTATTATTTCTGTTAATTTTTGTGATTTATTGATACTAGTATTGTGTTTGTTATTTTTCTAAGCTGGCTCTCTTTAAAAGTTATAATTTTAGATCGTTAATGTTGTTTTAAGTTAAAGAATTGATTCCAAATAAAATAATCATTAAACTGAAAACTGTAGTTTTTAATTACCTTCATTTAATTTATTACTTTTATAAATTTTAAAACCTATTCCACTTCTGGTTCCTAAAATCAGAAGTGGGATACAATCCACGTAAATTCCCACTTTGCTCGAGTTATTCTGAAGAGAGAGCCAGCTTAAAATTTTAATTACTGGTTTTGTGTAACTATGTTGCGTCAATCTCGTCCTCGTTCAAAAAACCCTGTACGATCACGGTCGCGGTCGCGTCCGCGATCACGCTCGCGTTCTAATCTTCGAAAACGACGTACCAGACGTAGAACTTATACCCCGTCTAAATCACCGACTACTAGCCGTGATAGCATCTTTAATAAAACTTTAAATTCGATTCTTTCACGCTTAAATACCCTCGAAAGTAAATCGACAACTACCCCCCATTTGAATGTATCTGGTAACGTTTCTACATCGCCGGTAGAAGTATCGAATCCAGATTGTAATCAAAATATTGTAGATGTTCTTAGTAATATTATTACACCACGAAATTATTACGTGTCGAATTTTGATCCAGTTTTACATGATATTAATGCGTGGTTTGAAGAAGTAGATCGAGCGAGAGTGATCAATCGTTGGGATGATATGGAGTGTTTATCACGAGTGGCTGGTTTTCTGAAAGGTGACGCAAAAACATGGTTGAACGAATGGTCAACGAATGATAGGTCGTGGACAAACTTTAAGAAAGAGTTTTTGTCTCTTTGCCCGAGACGACTAGATTATGCAAATATTCTTTATGAAGCGATGCCAACTAATTCGGATAAATATTCTACATATGCAGAATATGCGAGAAGAACGCTTTTACGGTTGCGTATAATAAAAGGTCTAAGTGAAGAGCTTATAGTTCAGATAATTATACGAGGAATTACTGAGCCTCAAGTACGTGTTGCAGCCGCAAACGCGAATCTCTCGACTACAGATCTAGTATCATTTCTCTCCGTGTATAACAAGCCTCCTATAGCCAATAAGGTATTTAAACAAAAAAAATTACCAAATAGCAAACGTTCAAAGACCGATATAACCAGCTACACGTGCTTTATTTGTAATCAACGCGGGCATAAATCTTTTTTTTGTCCCCAGAAAGATAGGTCATCTAAAAATGTCTCTAAGCTGTGCTGTACATTCTGTAAAAAACTAGGGCATACCGAGAAAGAGTGTTTCACGAAAAGTCGTTCAGACTTCCGGAAAGTTAACCTTTGTAAGTCATTTAATGTTGATTTTAACAATGATATTGCCACAGCAGTAATTCAGGGAGTTGCAATAGATGTTCTTATTGATAGTGGAGCTTTGGAAGTTTCCTTAATCTCATCCAACGTACTTAAATATTTGTCGTATCAACCTAAACCTACTCATGTGGCAATTAAAGGCATTAGTGATCGAGAAATAATTATTAAGCAATATGTCACACTTAATATAGAGTTTCGTAATATTACTGTTGAAGTAGACCTTTTAGTTGTCCCATCTTCGTACATGACCGCATCTATAATAATTGGCACTGATGTGTTAAATAGGGACGGTATTGTCTTTGTGAGGACTAAAGATCAACAATATTTAACACATTCTTCTACTTGTTCAAAAATATGTTCTGTAGTAAAAGCGAATACACATACCGAATTTAGCACACCCTTAGTAGGAGAAAAATTAGAGATATTGAAAAAAGTAATTAACGAGTTTTCTGATCATTTTATTTCCGGTACTGCTACCTCCACTGTTAAAACGGGAACTATGCATATCCGCCTCACTGACGACACTCCAATCGTTTACCATCCCTATAAATTGTCTTATCGGGAAAAATTAAAGGTGCGTGAGATAATACGCGATTTGTTAGACAAGGGAATTATCAGAGAATCGGAATCATCATATTCGAGTCCTATTATCCTCGTTAAAAAAAAAGATGGGTCGGATCGAATGTGCGTTGATTTCCGAGCCCTAAATAGAGTAACGGTTAAGGATAGGTATCCAATGCCTTTGATAGACGACTGTATTGATAGGTTTTTTTTTATTTTATTATTGTTTTGGGTGTGGTGCCGAGGTCGGCTCTAGCTACGTCGACCAGTTTTGGTCCATTGTAGCTCCCTTTATAGTTAGTTCAAAGTTCTCCGCTTAGTCCTGATGCCTCCAGGAACTTCCAGATTTTCTGAGCGGGGAGCATCTGTATCTCTTCCGGTTGCATAATATGCTGCCCTAGGTAGATACTTCTGCGGTGCATGAGTGGACCGCACGAGCAGAGGATGTGCATAGCAGTTTCCTCTGTCTCATGGCATAGTCTGCACATTGCGGTCTGACTGAGGCCGAGGGTAAACATATGTTTATTGAGTTTGCAGTGACCAGTAAGTATTCTGGTTACTGCACTGGTTTTATACTTGTTGAGTTGAAGCAACTCTTTTGTAAACTTTCTGCGATATCCCTTAATTAGCGCTTTAGAGTGTTTTTGTCCAGAAGTGGATTGCCACTCTTGAAGTGCTTGGCGATTGCAGTGAATTTTGAGAATTGAATAGGCATGTTGTTTTGCAATACCACAAAATGGTTCTGGGCCACATACTGGGGTTTCAGCACCCCTTCTTGCCAGTGCATCAGCCTTTTCATTCCCATCTATGCCTGAGTGACCCGGGACCCATCTGAGGGTAACTCTGTTGGATGTGCCCAGGACATTCAGATTTTCCATACAGTCTTTGACCAACTTAGAGTTGGTCTCAAGAGAATCTATAGCCAGAAGTGCTGCTTGGCTATCTGAGTTGATGTAGATATTTTGGTTTCTAAGCTTCCTCTCCAGGATGACTTCAGCACATTTGTTGATGGCGAAGACCTCGGCTTGGAAGATGGTGGCCTCCTTGCCCAGATTGACACTCATGTCAAATCTAGGCTTAAGGCCATAGATACCGCACCCTACATCAGATCCTTTCTTGGATCCATCTGTGAACCAAACATGACTGCCCTTTTTGTGAGACTCTTGGTTTTTTAGCCACATGTCCCGGTTGGGAAGATCTATTTGGTACTGTTTTGCGAAGTTAAACTCTGTACTCATACCATCGACTGGCATTTTCAGAGTTTTGTGTTCGAATGTCAACTCTTTGAGTTTATTCATATATTGCGATTGCAACTTTACATTCGATTGTGTACAGAGCCTGTAGAGGCAAGATTTAGCTTCTTTTTGCACGTGGAGATATAGCGGAGCTATGTCCAACAAAGCATTTAGAGCGTCGCCTGGTGCCGAATGGAAGGCTCCCGTGATGATTAGACATGCCATCCGTTGTATGCTGTCTAGTTTACTCATAGTTGTCTTTTGTTTGGTTTTGTTACACCATACGACTGAGGCATATGTTATGATCGGCCTTACCACGGCGGTGTACAACCAGAGAGCCATTTTGGGTTTGAGGCCCCACTTGGCTCCAGCCATTCGACAACATATCCAGAGGGCCATTTTGGCTTTTTGTATAATGTTGTTGAGGTGAGAGTTCCAGGTCAACTTTTGATCAATAGTGACTCCAAGGTACTTTACCTCATTTGATAGGTTAAGGGTTTTGCCATTGAGTCTGAGTTCAGTCAGCCTTTCAAGCTTCCTTTTCCTGGTAAATGGTACAATAACTGTTTTATCAGCGTTTATTGATAATTCATTTTCTCTGCACCATCTTGTGATGGTATTGAGAGCTCCTTGTAACCTGGTGGAAATTGTGTTCAGGCAGGGACCTCTTACTACTACAACAAGGTCATCTGCATAGCCCTGTGTATCGTAGTCAAGATCTGCCATGATTACAAGTAGTAGGTCTACAGCTAGTGTCCATAATAGGGGTGAAAGCACTCCTCCTTGCGGACAGCCTCTTGTAGTGTGGAAGTTGTGCGAGTGTTCGTTTAACGTAACTTTCGCACACCGGTTGGAGAGCATATATTCCACCCATCTGGTGGTTGTGATATCAACACCTTTTGCATTTAATCCTTTCAGGATGGTTGCCGTAGGTGTGTTATCAAAAGCCCCCTCAATGTCCAAAAATGCACATAGAGCTGTCTGCTTATCCTCTAGGGACCTTTCTGCCTTGTCGACCAGAGCTACTAAGGCAGATTCTGTGGATTTACCCTTTTGGTAAGCATGTTGGTTGCAGGAAAGTGGTCTAGCCACAAGATACCTTGTTCTAATGTGCTGATCGATTACTTTTTCCATTGTTTTTAGTAGGAAAGAAGTAAGACTAATAGGTCTAAAGGATTTGGGCTGAGAGTAGTCTTTTTTACCGATCTTCGGTATAAAGATAACCTTGACCTTAGTCCATTGTTCTGGTATAATGCCCCAAGCAAAGCTTGCTCTAAATAATTTTACCAGATGCGGGATAAGGAGTTCCATGCCCTGTTGAAGCAGAGCTGGAAAAATTCCGTCTTCCCCTGCTGATTTAAATGGTTTGAATTTTTTCAAAGCCCATCTAATCTGGTTAGGCCTAAAAATGGTATTGGCCATCTTCCAGTCGCAACTATTTGCCCTGTGGATGTAGTTTTCCTTTGGGTTTGATTCACTGCCGGTGACAGGGTACGATCCTGGGAAATGGGTTGCTCTTAAAAGTTCCAGCGTCTCCATCTCTGTGGTCGTGAAGGAATCGTCTCGCTTTTTTAAAAAGGTTATTTGATAATTAGATAGTTTTTTAAAAAGGTTATTTGATAATTTGATAGTTAGGTTAATTGATAGGTTAGGAAGTTGTAGATTTTTTAGCAGTCTTGATATGGCAACCGGATTTCACCAGATTCCCTTGGACGATTCATCTATTCATAAAACAGGCTTTGTGACCCCTGAGGGCCATTATGAATATATGAAGATGCCATTTGGACTAACTAATTCTCCAGTCGTTTATCAAAGGATAATCAACAATACTTTACGCAAATTTATCGATGCAGGTGAAGTAATTGTTTATGTTGATGATGTATTATTACTCAGTTCTTCTATCGAAGAAGGTATAAGATTGTTGCGTGAAGTGTTGATGACCTTAACTAACGCCGGTTTTTCAATCAATCTTCGCAAGTGTTCTTTTCTTACGGAAGAAATCGAATATTTAGGACGAGTAGTTAGTCGTGGTCAGGTAAAGCCGAGCCCTCGTAAAATAAGTGCACTCATTAATGCTCCGGTGCCAGAAAATGTTCGTCAGGTCCGACAATTTTTGGGGTTGGCCGGGTACTTTAGACGTTACGTTAAGGATTATGCGTCAAAAACCGCATGTATAGCTCGCTTAACAAAAAAAGATGTTAAATTCGAATGGGGAAGTGAACAGGAAAGGGTTCGGCTAGAGATAATTAAAGCATTAACCAGTGAACCAATTCTTGCTATCTTTAATCCCAGCTTAGCAACCAAACTGCATACTGACGCGAGTAGCATAGGTTATGGGGCTGTCCTGATGCAGACCCATATAGATGGCAAAAAGAAAGTAGTCGCCTATTTTAGTAAATTAACACAAGGCGCTGAGAGCAGATACCATTCTTACGAATTGGAGACCTTAGCGGTTGTAAAAGCATTGCAACATTATCGCCATTATTTGATTGGTTTGAATTTTAAAATTGTCACAGATTGCAATACTTTAAAATCGACCGAACGTAAGAAGGACCTGCTCCCACGTGTTGCACGCTGGTGGGTTTACATGCAAGACTTCACCTTTACAATAGAATACAGGAAAGGCATCATGATGTCTCATGCTGATTATTTGAGTCGCAACCCACCAGTAGCGCAAGTTAATCATATTCAAAAACCAAGGAACTGGGCTCAAATTGCACAAGCTGCTGACAGTGAAACTCAACAGCTAATGCAAAAGTTAAGTGAAGGTCATTTAGACATGGGGCGCTACGTAAATCAAAACGATGTGCTCTATTACCGATATTCTGTCGTGGGAGATGAGACTAGATTGCTATGCTATATTCCAAAAGGGCATCGACTTAGTCTCTTGAGGATTTTTCACGATGAACATGACCATATCGATGCCGAAAAGACTATAGACTTGATTTTAAAGCATTTCTGGTTCCCTAGCTTACGACAGTTTGTTCGGAAGTATATAGCGCATTGTTTGATTTGCATAACCAGCAAAAGGGCACCTAGAGCTCCCTTGCAATATATTACTTCGTGGGAAAAACCTGATACGCCTTTTCATACATTACATGTCGATGTATTAGGACCCTTGCCGCAGTCAAATGACTATAAGTTTGTAATAATAATTGTAGATTCCTTTACAAAATTTTTGTTTGTTATATGCGATATATAGACAAGATGTTAGTGAGCTTAAAAGAATTTTTCTTAACACGGTCTCTCTCTTTGGGGCACCCAAATTACTCGTTTGCGATAAAGGTCGAATGTTCGAGTCAGCCGAATTCATGAGACTTACAAAAGAGTTGTCCATGGAAGTGCATTATATTACGCCTGAAATGCACCATGCTAACGGCCAGGTGGAACGCTATGTTCGCACTGTGCTCAACATGATTCGCATAGAAACTCGCCATAAAAAATCTTCATGGTCAGAAACGCTTTGGAAGCTGCAGCTGGTTTTAAATATTACTAAACAAAAAACTACGCAAACGTCTGCGCTAAATTTGTTGACAGAGATTGCTGCTACAACTCCTATAATACGGTCGTTGGTGCGTGATGTAGCAGTGGAAGGTACTAAGCCCAATCTCGAAGCTTGGCGCGAACTAAGTCGTACCAGAGCATGTGAATTGCTGAGCAACAACCAGAGGTATCAAGATTGCTACGCTAACCAGCTAAGAAGACCACCCAGAGAGTTTAAGGTGGATGATTTTGTCTTCGTTACTAAGTTTACGCAGTCAACTGGTAAACTTGACCCTGGCATGCGAGGGCCATATCGTGTCACAAAGGTTTTACCCAGCGGGCGATACGCATTGACACTATTGAGTGGTGCTTATGGGAAAACCACCCAAGCAGCGGCACAATACATGGTGCCTTGGAAAGGAGAATGGTGCCCCGATACTTGTGCAGCCTTTTTCGAGGGTGTGTACTAATGTTACTAGCAAATGTATGAATGAGAGATATGCGTAATGGAGGCCTCTATCTCATGAAGCCATACAGTTAAGCGTAATGGAGGCCTATGACTGTTGTGCTTAATTTTTGTAAAACTACGCTAGAAATATGTGTTACTTGTATTGTGTTTGCTATATGGAATTGATGATGTATGGTTGTGTGAATTATGAAACTTGAATGTCATATTTTTTTACGTATGTAAGTGAATAATGAGCAAGGGCCTTGAAAGTGTGCATTATGAGAGTGGTCAATACGACTCATTTAACTTGTTAAAAGAGGACTTATAAAGCATGTTTCTTTTTCAGAGTGTGGTGATGATCTTCACCAAGAAGCAGGTCCTTCACATGCTGCCAAAGACGCGCACGAGGACGGCGCCACCTCAGGAAGGCCGTGTTAGGAAAAACGGAACGCGATATATATATTTTTTTTCAAAACACCCTCATCAAGTCAAGTATATAAACCTTTGTATCAAGTAAGTTAGGCATTTTGCTCGAGACTTCTGAACCGGTGAGATTGTTTCTTGATAGTTATTATTTCTGTTATTTTTTGTGATTTATTGATACTAGTATTGTGTTTGTTATTTTTCTAAGCTGGCTCTCTTTAAAAGTTATAATTTTAGATCGTTAATGTTGTTTTAAGTTAAAGAATTAATTCCAAATAAAATAATCATTAAACTGTAAAACTGTAGTTTTTAATTACCTTCATTTAATTTATTACTTTTATAAATTTTAAAACCTATTCCACTTCTGGTTCCTAAAAATATATTGTTTTTTTTTTGGTTTGGGTTAGGTTTGGCAAAAAATATTCCAATGAGTTATTAGATATTATTACTTCATGTATATCAATTTACACAACGACGATCGATTATATATATATAGTTTTTGTTTTGGTTTGGGTTAGGTTTGGCGAAAAATATTCCAATGAGTTATTAGATATTATTACTTCATGTATATCAATTTATACAACGACGATCGTTTATATATATATATATATTTTTGGTTTGGATTAGGTTTGGCGAAAAATATTCCAATGAGTTATTAGATATTATTACTTCATGTATATCAATTTACACAACGACGATCGATTATATATATATTGTTTTTTTTTGGTTTGGGTTAGGTTTGGCGAAAAATATTCCAATGAGTTATTAGATATTATTACTTCATGTATATCAATTTACACAACGACGATCGATTATATATATATTGTTTTTTTTTGGTTTGGATTAGGTTTGGCGAAAAATATTCCAATGAGTTATTAGATATTATTACTTCATGTATATCAATTTACACAACGATGATCGATTATATATATATTGGTTTTTTTTTGGTTTGGGTTAGGTTTGGCGAAAAATATTTCAATGAGTTATTAGATATTATTACTTCATGTATATCAATTTACACAACGACGATCGATTATATATATATTGTTTTTTTTTTGGTTTGGGTTAGGTTTGGCGAAAAATATTCCAATGAGTTATTAGATATTATTACTTCATGTATATCAATTTACACAACGACGATCGATTATATATATTGTTTTTTTTTTTTGGTTTGGGTTAGGTTTGGCGAAAAATATTCCAATGAGTTATTAGATATTATTACTTCATGTATATCAATTTACACAACAACGACGATCGATTATATTTTTTTTTTTGGTTGGGTTAGGTTTGGCGAAAAATATTCCAATGAGTTATTAGATATTATTACTTCATGTATATCAATTTTACAAAACGACGATCGATTATATATATAGTTTTTTTTTTTGGTTTGGGTTAGGTTTGGCGAAAAATATTCCAATGAGTTATTAGTTATTATTACTTCATGTATATCAATTTATACAACGACGATCGATTATATATATATATATATATATATATATATATTTTTTTTGGTTTGGATTAGGTTTGGCGAAAAATATTCCAATGAGTTATTAGATATTATTACTTCATGTATATCAATTTACACAACGACGATCGATTATGTATTTATTGTTTTTTTTTTTTTGGTTTGGGTTAGGTTTGGCGATAAATATTCCAATGAGTTATTAGATATTATTACTTCATGTATATCAATTTACACAACGACGATCGATTATATATATATTGTTTTTTTTTTTTGGTTTGAGTTAGGTTTGGCGAAAAATATTCCAATGAGTTATTAGATATTATTACTTCATGTATATCAATTTACACAACGACGATCGATTATATAAATATTGTTTTTTTTTTTTGGTTTGGGTTAGGTTTGGCGAAAAATATTCCAATGAGTTATTAGATATTATTACTTCATGTATATCAATTTACACAACGACGATCGATTATATATATATTGTTTTTTTTTTGGTTTGGGTTAGGTTTGGCGAAAAATATTCCAATGAGTTATTGGATATTATTACTTCATGTATATCAATTTACACAACGACGATCGATTATGTATATATTGTTTTTTTTTGGTTTGGGTTAGGTTTGGCGAAAAATATTCCAATGAGTTATTAGATATTATTACTTCATGTATATCAATTTACACAACGACGATCGATTATATATATATTGTTTTTTTTTTGGTTTGGGTTAGGTTTGGCGAAAAATATTCCAATGAGTTATTAGATATTATTACTTCATGTATATCAATTTACACAACGACGATCGATTATATATATATTTTTTTTTTTTTGGTTTGGGTTAGGTTTGGCGAAAAATATTCCAATGAGTTATTAGATATTAATACTTCATGTATATCAATTTACACAACGACGATCGATTATATATATATAGTTTTTTTTTTTGGTTTGGGTTAGGTTTGGCGAAAAATATTCCAATGAGTTATTAGTTATTATTACTTCATGTATATCAATTTATACAACGACGATCGATTATATATATATATATATTTTTTTTTGGTTTGGATTAGGTTTGGCGAAAAATATTCCAATGAGTTATTAGATATTATTACTTCATGTATATCAATTTACACAACGACGATCGATTATGTATTTATTGTTTTTTTTTTGGTTTGGGTTAGGTTTGGCGAAAAATATTCCAATGAGTTATTAGATATTATTACTTCATGTATATCAATTTACACAACGACGATCGATTATATATATATGTTTTTTTTTTTTTGGTTTGAGTTAGGTTTGGCGAAAAATATTCCAATGAGTTATTAGATATTATTACTTCATGTATATCAATTTACACAACGACGATCGATTATATAAATATTGTTTTTTTTTGGTTTGGGTTAGGTTTGGCGAAAAATATTCCAATGAGTTATTAGATATTATTACTTCATGTATATCAATTTACACAACGACGATCGATTATATATATATTGTTTTTTTTTTTGGTTTGGGTTAGGTTTGGCGAAAAATATTCCAATGAGTTATTAGATATTATAACTTCATGTATATCAATTTACACAACGACGATCGATTATATATATATTGTTTTTTTTTTTTGGTTTGGGTTAGGTTTGGCGAAAAATATTCCAATGAGTTATTAGATATTATTACTTCATGTATATCAATTTACACAACGACGATCGATTATATATATATTGTTTTTTTTTTGGTTTGGGTTAGGTTTGGCGAAAAATATTTCAATGAGTTATTAAATATGATTACTTCATGTATATCAATTTACACAACGACAATCGATTATATATATATTGTTTTTTTTTTTGGTTTGGGTTAGGTTTGGCGAAAAATATTCCAATGAGTTATTAGATATTATTACTTCATGTATATCAATTTACACAACAACGATCGATTATATATATATTGTTTTTTTTTGGTTTGGGTTAGGTTTGGCGAAAAATATTCCAATGAGTTATGAGATATTATTACTTCATGTATATAAATTTACACAACGACGATCGATTATATATTTATTGTTTTTTTTTTGGTTTGGGTTAGGTTTGGCGATAAATATTCCAATGAGTTATTAGATATTATTACTTCATGTATATCAATTTACACAACGACGATCGATTATATATATATTGTTTTTTTTTGGTTTGGATTAGGTTTGGCGAAAAATATTCCAATGAGTTATTAGATATTATTACTTCATGTATATCAATTTACACAACGATGATCGATTATATATATATTGGTTTTTTTTTGGTTTGGGTTAGGTTTGGCGAAAAATATTTCAATGAGTTTTTAGATATTATTACTTCATGTATATCAATTTACACAACGACGATCGATTATATATATATTGTTTTTTTTGGTTTGGGTTAGGTTTGGCGAAAAATATTCCAATGAGTTATTAGATATTATTACTTCATGTATATCAATTTACACAACGACGATCGATTATATATATATTGTTTTTTTTTTTGGTTTGGGTTAGGTTTGGCGAAAAATATTCCAATGAGTTATTAGATATTATTACTTCATGTATATCAATTTACACAACGACGATCGATTATATATATATAGTTTTTTTTTTTGGTTTGGGTTAGGTTTGGCGAAAAATATTCCAATGAGTTATTAGTTATTATTACTTCATGTATATCAATTTATACAACGACGATCGATTATATATATATATATATATATATATGTTTTTTTTGGTTTGGATTAGGTTTGGCGAAAAATATTCCAATGAGTTATTAGATATTATTACTTCATGTATATCAATTTACACAACGACGATCGATTATGTATTTATTGTTTTTTTTTGGTTTGGGTTAGGTTTGGCGATAAATATTCCAATGAGTTATTAGATATTATTACTTCATGTATATCAATTTACACAACGACGATCGATTATATATATATTGTTTTTTTTTTGGTTTGGGTTAGGTTTGGCGAAAAATATTCCAATGAGTTATTAGATATTATTACTTCATGTATATCAATTTACACAACGACGATCGATTATATAAATTTTTTTTTTTTTTTGGTTTGGGTTAGGTTTGGCGAAAAATATTCCAATGAGTTATTAGATATTATTACTTCATGTATATCAATTTACACAACGACGATCGATTATATATATATTGTTTTTTTTTTGGTTTGGGTTAGGTTTGGCGAAAAATATTCCAATGAGTTATTAGATATTATTACTTCATGTATATCAATTTACACAACGACTATCGATTATATATATATTGTTTTTTTTTTTTTGGTTTGGGTTAGGTTTGGCGAAAAATATTCCAATGAGTTATTAGATATTATTACTTCATGTATATCAATTTACACAACGACGATCGATTATATATATATTGTTTTTTTTATTGGTTTGGGTTAGGTTTGGCGAAAAATATTTCAATGAGTTATTAAATATTATTACTTCATGTATATCAATTTACACAACGACAATCGATTATATATATATTGTTTTTTTTTTGGTTTGGGTTAGGTTTGGCGAAAAATATTCCAATGAGTTATTAGATATTATTACTTCATGTATATCAATTTACACGACGACGATCGATTATATATATATTGTTTTTTTTTTGGTTTGGGTTAGGTTTGGCGAAAAATATTCCAATGAGTTATTAGATATTATTACTTCATGTATATCAATTTACACAACGACGATCGATTATATATATATTGTTTTTTTTTGGTTTGGATTAGGTTTGGCGAAAAATATTCCAATGAGTTATGAGATATTATTACTTCATGTATATAAATTTACACAACGACGATCGATTATATATATATTGTTTTTTTTTGGTTTGGGTTAGGTTTGGCGAAAAATATTCCAATGAGTTATTAGATATTATTACTTCATGTATATCAATTTACACAACGACGATCGATTATATATATATTGTTTTTTTTTGGTTTGGGTTAGGTTTGGCGATAAATATTCAAATGAGTTATTAGATATTATTACTTCATGTATATCAATTTACACAACGACGATCGATTATATATATATATATATATATTTATTGTTTTTTTTTTGGTTTGGGTTAGGTTTGGCGAAAAATATTCCAATGAGTTATAGGATATTATTACTTCATGTATATCAATTTAGACAACGACGATCGATTATACATATATTTTTTATTTTTTTGGTTTGGGTTAGGTTTGGCGAAAAATATTCCAATGAGTTATTAGACATTATTACTTCATGTATATCAATTTACACAACGACGATCGATTATATATATAGTGTTTTTTTTTGGTTTGGGTTAGGTTTGGCGAAAAATATTCCAATGAGTTATTAGATATTATTACTTCATGTATATCAATTTACACAACGACGATCGATTATATATATATTATATATATAATCGATTGGGTTAGGTATAAAATATTCCAATGAGTTATTAGATATTATATACTTCATATATATATATACACAACGACGATCGATTATATATATATATTTGTTTTTTGGTTTGGGTTAAGTTTGGCGAAAATATTCCAATGAGTTATTAGATATTATTACTTCATGTATATCAATTTACACAACGACGATCGATTATGTATTTATTGTTTTTTTTTGGTTTGGGTTAGGTTTGGCGATAAATATTCCAATGAGTTATTAGATATTATTACTTCATGTATATCAATTTACACAACGACGATCGATTATATATATATTGTTTTTTTTTTTTGGTTTGAGTTAGGTTTGGCGAAAAATATTCCAATGAGTTATTAGATATTATTACTTCATGTATATCAATTTACACAACGACGATCGATTATATATTTTTTTTTTTTTTTTGGTTTGGGTTAGGTTTGGCGAAAAATATTCCAATGAGTTATTAGATATTATTACTTCATGTATATCAATTTACACAACGACGATCGATTATATATATATTGTTTTTTTTTTTGGTTTGGGTTAGGTTTGGCGAAAAATATTCCAATGAGTTATTAGATATTATTACTTCATGTATATCAATTTACACAACGACGATCGATTATATATATATTGTTTTTTTTTTTGGTTTGGGTTAGGTTTGGCGAAAAATATTCCAATGAGTTATTAGATATTATTACTTCATGTATATCAATTTACACAACGACGATCGATTATATATATATTGTTTTTTTTTATTGGTTTGGGTTAGGTTTGGCGAAAAATATTCCAATGAGTTATTAAATATTATTACTTCATGTATATCAATTTACACAACGACAATCGATTATATATATATTGTTTTTTTTTGGTTTGGGTTAGGTTTGGCGAAAAATATTCCAATGAGTTATTAGATATTATTACTTCATGTATATCAATTTACACGACGACGATCGATTATATATATATTGTTTTTTTTTTGGTTTGGGTTAGGTTTGGCGAAAAATATTCCAATGAGTTATTAGATATTATTACTTCATGTATATCAATTTACACAACGACGATCGATTATATATATATTGTTTTTTTTTTGGTTTGGATTAGGTTTGGCGAAAAATATTCCAATGAGTTATTAGATATTATTACTTCATGTATATCAATTTACACAACGATGATCGATTATATATATATTGGTTTTTTTTTGGTTTGGGTTAGGTTTGGCGAAAAATATTTCAATGAGTTATTAGATATTATTACTTCATGTATATCAATTTACACAACGACGATCGATTATATATATATTGTTTTTTTTTGGTTTGGGTTAGGTTTGGCGAAAAATATTCCAATGAGTTATTAGATATTATTACTTCATGTATATCAATTTACACAACGACGATCGATTATATATATATTGTTTTTTTTTTGGTTTGGGTTAGGTTTGGCGAAAAATATTCCAATGAGTATTAGATATTATTACTTCATGTATATCAATTTACACAACGACGATCGATTATATATATAGTTTTTTTTTTTGGTTTGGGTTAGGTTTGGCGAAAAATATTCCAATGAGTTATTAGATATTATTACTTCATGTATATCAATTTACACAACGACGATCGATTATGTATTTATTGTTTTTTTTTGGTTTGGGTTAGGTTTGGCGATAAATATTCCAATGAGTTATTAGATATTATTACTTCATGTATATCAATTTACACAACGACGATCGATTATATATATATTGTTTTTTTTTGGTTTGGGTTAGGTTTGGCGAAAAATATTCCAATGAGTTATTAGATATTATTACTTCATGTATATCAGTTTACACAACGACGATCGATTATATAAATATTGTTTTTTTTTTGGTTTGGGTTAGGTTTGGCGAAAAATATTCCAATGAGTTATTAGATATTATTACTTCATGTATATCAATTTACACAACGACGATCGATTATATATATATTGTTTTTTTTTTGGTTTGGGTTAGGTTTGGCGAAAAATATTCCAATGAGTTATTAGATATTATAACTTCTTGTATATCAATTTACACAACGACGATCGATTATATATATTGTTTTTTTTTTTTTGGTTTGTGTTAGGTTTGGCGAAAAATATTCCAATGAGTTATTAGATATTATTACTTCATGTATATCAATTTACACAACGACGATCGATTATATAAATATAGTTTTTTTTTTTGGTTTGGGTTAGGTTTGGCGAAAAATATTCCAATGAGTTATTAGATATTATTACTTCATGTATATCAGTTTACACAACGACGATCGATTATATAAATATTGTTTTTTTTCGGTTTGGGTTAGGTTTGGCGAAAAATATTCCAATGAGTTATTAGATATTATTACTTCATGTATATCAATTTACACAACGACGATCGATTATATATATATTGTTTTTTTTTTGGTTTGAGTTAGGTTTCGCGAAAAATATTCCAATGAGTTATTAGATATTATTACTTCATGTATATCAGTTTACACAACGACGATCGATTATATAAATATTGTTTTTTTTTTGGTTTGGGTTAGGTTTGGCGAAAAATATTTCAATGAGTTATTAGATATTATTACTTCATGTATATCAATTTACACAACGACGATCGATTATATATATATTGTTTTTTTTTGGTTTGGGTTAGGTTTGGCGAAAAATATTCCAATGAGTTATTAGATATTATAACTTCTTGTATATCAATTTACACAACGACGATCGATTATATATATATGTTTTTTTTTTTTGGTTTGGGTAAGGTTTGGCGAAAAATATTCCAATGAGTTATTAGATATTATACTTCATGTATATCAATTTACACAACGATGATCGATTATATATATATTGTTTTTTTATTGGTTTGGGTTAGGTTTGGCGAAAAATATTCCAATGAGTTATTAGATATTATTACTTCATGTATATCAATTTACACAACGACGATCGATTATATATATATTGTTTTTTTTATTGGTTTGGGTTAGGTTTGGCGAAAAATATTTCAATGAGTTATTAAATATTATTACTTCATGTATATCAATTTACACAACGACAATCGATTATATATATATATATATTGTTTTTTTTTGGTTTTGGGTTAGGTTTGGCGAAAAATATTCCAATGAGTTATTAGATATTATTACTTCATGTATATCAATTTACTCAACGACGATCGCTTATATATATATTGTTTTTTTTTTGGTTTGGGTTAGGTTTGGCGAAAAATATTCCAATGAGTTTATTAGATATTATTACTTCATGTATATTAATTTACACAACGACGATCGATTATATATATATTTTTTTTTTTTGGTTGGGGTTAGGTTTGGCGAAAAATATTCCAATGAGTTATTAGATATTCTTACTTCATGCTATATCAATTTACACAACGACGATCGATTATATATATATTGTTTTTTTTTTGGTTTGGGTTAGGTTTGGCGAAAAATATTCCAATGAGTTATTAGATATTATTACTTCATGTATATCAATTTACACAACGACGATCGATTATATATATATTTTTTTTTTTGGTTTGTGTTAGGTTTGGCGAAAAATATTCCAATGAGTTATTAGATATTATTACTTCATGTATATCAATTTACACAACGACGATCGATTATATATATATTGTTTTTTTTGGTTTGGGTTAGGTTTGGCCGAAAAATATTTCAATGAGTTATTAAATATTATTACTTCATGTATATCAATTTACACAACGACAATTCGATTATATATATATTGTTTTTTTTTTTGGTTTGGGTTAGGTTTGGCGAAAACTATTCCAATGAGTTATTAGATATTATTAATTCATGTATATCAATTTACACAACGACGATCGATTATATATATTTTATTGTTTTTTTTTTGGTTTGGGTTAGGTTTGGCGAAAAATATTCCAATGAGTTATTAGATATTATTACTTCATGTATATCAATTTACACAACGATGATCGATTATATATATATTGGTTTTTTTTTGGTTTGGGTTAGGTTTGGCGAAAAATATTTCAATGAGTTATTAGATATTATTACTTCATGTATATCAATTTACACAACGACGATCGATTATATATATATGGTTTTTTTTTTGGTTTGGGTTAGGTTTGGCGAAAAATATTCCAATGAGTTATTAGATATTATTACTTAATGTATATCAATTTACACAACGACGATCGATTATATATATATTGTTTTTTTTTTTGGTTTGGGTTAGGTTTGGCGAAAAATATTCCAATGAGTTATTAGATATTATTACTTCATGTATATCAATTTACACAACGACGATCGATTATATATATTCGTTTTTTTTTTTGTTTGGGTTAGGTTTGGCGAAAAATATTCCAATGAGTTATTAGATATTATTACTTCATGTATATTCAATTTACGCAACGACGATCGATTATGTATTTATTGTTTTTTTCGGTTTGGGTTAGGTTTGGCGATAAAATATTCCAATGAGTTATTAGATATTATTACTTCATGTATATCAATTTACACAACGACGATCGATTATATATATATTGTTTTTTTTTTTGGTATGAGTTAGGTTTCGCGAAAAATATTCCAATGAGTTATTAGATATTATTACTTCATGTATATCAGTTTACACAACGACGATCGAGACATAAATATTGTTTTTTTTTGGTTTGGGTTAGGTTTGGCGAAAATATTCCAATGAGTTATTAGATATTATTACTTCATGTATATCAATTTACACAACGACGATCGATTATAATATATTGTTTTTTTTTTGGTTTGGGTTAGGTTTGGCGAAAAAATATTCCAATGAGTTATTAGATATTATAACTTCTTGTATATCAATTTACACAAACGACGATCGATTATATATATATATTGTTTTTTTTTTTTTGGTTTGGGTTAGGTTTGGCGAAAAATATTCCAATGAGTTATTAGAATTATTACTTCATGTATATCAATTTACACAACGAGGATCGATTATATATATATTGTTTTTTTTTTGGTTTGGGTTAGGTTTGGCGAAAAATATTCCAATGAGTTATTAGTTATTATTACTTCATGTATATCAATTTACACAACGATGATCGATTATATATATATTGTTTTTTTTATTGGTTTGGGTTAGGTTTGGCGAAAAATATTTCAATGAGTTATTAAATATTATTACTTCATGTATATCAATTTACACAACGACAATCGATTATATATATATATTGTTTTTTTTTTTGGTTTGAGGTTAGGTTTGGCGAAAAAATATTCCAATGAGTTATGAGATAGTATTAATTCATGTATATCAATTTACTAACAACGACGATCGATTATATATATATTGTTTTTTTTTTGGTTTGGGTTAGGTTTGGCGAAAAAATATTCCAATGATGTTATTAGATATTATTACTCTATGTATATCAATTTACACAACAAACAAAAACGATCGATTATATATATATTTGTTGTTTTTTTTGGTTTAGGTTAGGTTTGGCGAGAAAAAAGTATTCCAAAGATAGTTATGAGATATTATTACTTCATGTATATCAATTTACACAAACGACGATCGATTATATAAATATTGTTTTGTTTTGGTTTGGGTTGGGTTAGGTAGTGTTGGCGAAAAATATTCCAATGAGTTATTAGATATTCTTACTTCAGGTATACTCAATTGACACAAACGACGATCGAGATATATATATTGTTTTTTTTTAGGTTTGGGTTAGGTTTGGCGATATAAATATTCAAATGAGTTATTAGATATTATTACTTCATGTATATCAATTTACACAACGCGACGATTATAATATTATATATAATATATTTAGTGTTTTTTTTTTGGTTTGGGTTAGGTTTGGCGAAAAATATTCCAATGAGTTATAGGATAATTATTACTCCATGTATATCAATTTAGACAACGACGAATCGATTATAACTATATAGTGTTTATTTTTTGGTTTGGGTTAGGTTTGGCGAAAAATATTCCAATGATGTTATTAGACCTTATTACTTCATGTACATCAATTTACACAACGGACGATCGATTATATATATATGTTTTTTTTTTTGGTTTGGGTTAGGTTTGGCCGAAAAATATTCCAATGAGTTATTAGATATGCTTACTTTCATGTATATCAATTTACACAACGACGATCGATTATATATATATTGTTTGTTTTTTTTGGTTTGGTTTAGGCTTTGGCGATAAATATTCAAATGAGTTATTAGATATTATTACTTCATGTATATCAATTTACACAACGACGATAGATTATATATATATATATATATATATCTATATCATATATATTGTTTTTTTTTTTGGTTTGGGTTAGGGTTGGCGGAAAAATATTCCAATGAGGATCGGATATCATTACTTCATGTATATCAATTTAACAACGACGATCGA